>BGPR01022474.1:0-23163 GCA_013235015.1 Araneus ventricosus | reverse complement strand
CAACAGATATTTTAATGGTTACAAATGATTAAAAAACAACAGATATTTTAATGGTTACAAATGATTAAAAAACAACAGATATTTTAATGGTTACAAATGATTAAAAAGCAACAGGTATTCTTATGTGTCAAAACCAAATAATGACTGAGAATACAATATGAAGAGGCCTTAAAGATAGTGTTTCTCAACGGGGGGCCGACCCCCTCAGGGCGGCAGTTTGATTGTTAAGGGAAGCAATTCCAAAACGGAAAAAAAAAGAAATCGGCTGGATATTACATAACGGGGAGACTTAAGACTGATACTAACTAAATTTGAACCTAACACAAGAGGTCTTTGAAGCAAGCGTCAAGCACAAGGATCTCACAAAATTAAATAATAAATAATTACTAAAAATTAAAATTATGTCGAAAAATATTTCATTCATATTATTTTGCACTTGAATTACAGTTCTCCATTATATGTTTTGAAAATTTATTTACTATGTTTTTCGACAAATTCCTACTGATTTCTTCCTAAAACCCTATCATTTAGGTTTCTTCAGTGAACAATTTTATTTCTAAATATTGAAAATTATGTGTATGTCACATAGGGATATATAAGAATTTCAGAAAGCCTTAGGCAGGCATGGTATTGCTTATTCTTATAAATATATTTTATATAAGAAGAGAAAGATCGCTATCATCTTTTAAAAGCCGAAAGCTAATTAAAACTTCAGTTAATTGAAAATTAAGCAATATTTTGGCATTTTCCGTGACATTTTCCTAAAATATGTATTATCTCACAAAAACTATTATTACACCATATTAAAAGTTTTAAAAAATTAGATTTTCATGACACAAGTTTCATTTCCGTTCAATTCGTGGCCTTCATTTTAATAATTTTTCAAAATTTGTGAATAAAATTCACAATTTGTAACACTTTTTTTATTGGTGAAGAACAAGAATACATAAAAAGAACTGCTGCTTGATTCATTAGTAGAAATTCTGACTGAAGACTAATTTTATTATTTTTTATTCATATTTATTTTAACACTTTTCTTAATGAAAACTTTACTATCTAATTAATTGTCCCAAAACTTCCGTTAAAATCTTTCTTATGAAGCAAGATTTATCAAGTACCTATGCAACAAATATTAATAACTTTTGGAGAAAATTAGCTATCGGTGGTTTTTGAAAATCATCTGGTTCAATTGATATTCTCATTTTAATTAGAAAAACGCATCAGACAATGAAAGAATTTTAGATGTTATAATTTTCTATACAAAAGTAGTTTTTACATCAAAAATATCAGGCATGAAAGTATTTTAATCCCGAGCAAGGCCGGGCATAACAGCTAGTAGTTGTATCAAGGAGAAGCTATTTTTTTCATTTTTAAAGAGGTACAAAAATAATTTTTCTAGAATCATATGCGTTGGAGAATGTTTAAAAATTGAATTCTAAGTAGTTTAGGAAACATTTTCTTAGTGAATACCTACTAACAAAGAAGAAATACCTGCCGAATGTGATATCTCTATGTTCACGGTCTGACCTGCAGAGCGGTTTGGACGATTTTTGCATACTGCATGTCGTTTCACGCAATTTAGTGATGGCAGCAAGCCTATAAACATTATCAAGTTAACAAGTTCTACATTAAAAGCACAACAAACATTGACTTAATGTAGCAGTTTTTTGGTCGAGAATTTATTGAAGTAATGCCTATTTTGAAGCTATAAGCAGGACATTTTTCGATCAGACCTTTAATTGTAGTCAAATGAAGAGGGCGCAGAACTCGCCGGGCTAAATTCTGTAAACTTCTGGCCCACAGTAACGTGAGTACATGAGTGTGTATTAAACATGCTCCAAGGCCACATATATTAAAAACAGGATGTTGAAACTGAGATCCTGTGATCCCAAAGTTGAGTCTCGGTCTTCTTAATATGTCTACCAAGATTTGCATTAATTTGTAAGTTCGAATAAAAAAGTTACACTTTTTAATCAAATATTAGTTTTAACGAAAATAATTCCTTTATTACAAAACATTACTAATATAATAGCCCAGATCCTTCGGTAACGCTCTGACGTCACCAACAATAAAACTCGCACCATAGCAATGCGAGACGTTAAACAACATTATTTCATTGTTAGAGAACCTAAATGTCAGTAATTTTAAATTTAAAAAAAGTAATCGCCGTTCTCATTTCAAATTTAATAGCTCTAAAATAGTGAAATAAAATTTGCTATCTATTGATATAAAATTTATTTCTCTATGATCAAAGTTTCCCTAGAAATTTTAAATTATATTAATCATATATTTCAAATTAAGGTATCCGATGTGTACGGAGACATTTTTTTGAAAAATAACTTATATATATATTTTAGTGTTATTTTTCAACTGCATATGTTTTAAAACTACGAAAATATTGTAAAATTAAGCTTTCAAAATAATATTTTTTTTAAAAACTGAGAAATTTGAAGAAAAATGTCTAAAATATTTGCCTTACGCTAACAGCCATGGACAAAATCATATTCAAAATCATTTCCGCTTTTTAATAGAGAGTAGTAAATTACATCAGTGGTAAATCATGCGCGTGATAGTAGTTTGGACGCCACGATGCATCTCATTATTTAGTGCAATCGTGATGATATAATTTGATAATATTTTTTGGCGGAGTTAAAATTTACACAAAGACATCTGAAGTACAAGGAAAATTGTTAAACAACGAAAAATACTTCATACTGAATGTTGTTTACGAAGAGGTTTTTTGAATAAAGAAATACGTAAATAAAAAAATTATTTCCTGTCATTTTACATATGTTTATTTTATTTGTTTTAAATCAATTCTAAACATTTCTCTCGCACATATATCTATTTAAACACGTCAGATTTGACGGGAAATCTCTCGAATGAAAATGAAGGTGCAATTTCCACCCGTCATACCATGACGGGTGATTTTCTAGTTTAAAATAAAGGTTTAGCAGCATTTTTAAATGAAGGCATAGAGATCTATAAGAACAGCACAATTAATTCTTTTCAGGTTAATATATTCATTACTATTTACTACTTTATCCCTTTAACAATTTTCGCCTCTTTCAGTGATGCTTATTACCCATGTGCCACTTTGATTTCAGGCCGTGGTGGTCCAATGGTTAGGTTTCGGCATTTGGGCCGGAGAGTTCCAGGTTCCAAACTCGATTCAAAAAAGATTTGCCCTGTATGTGGGCATGTTGCACTCTAAATTATACGTAGGGGGCCAAACGTCCTCCTGCTGTTGTTGTGTGGATGTTTGGGGAGGAGGGTATTAGCACAGAGGTCGCCCTCCTCATCTGGCCGAGGTTCGAAATTAAGAGGTTCGCCCCAAAATTGCCCTCGCATTGCTGCAAAACGGGACTATATTGTAACTAAGCCTTGATGATTTTTATGTTCATTGAGAAATCTAGTACAATGCATAATTAATGGAATTATTAAGGAAACTGTACTGTTCATAACCATAAAACTCATTTCTGAAATAGAATACATTGTTTATAAAACTTCCAAGGGCTTGAAAAACTGTGAAATTAAAAGATATATCCAGCATTAAAGTGATAATTCTTTAAAAAAAATCCAATGTGTGCATAAACTCAACCCAAAAACTCAATGTTTACATAAAGTGCAAACATGTCAATTCAGTTCTATAATCATTAGTGATGAAAAGGAATAGGTCTGGATGCCATTTATAACTTTTTAATAAATTTCCACAGAAATTTCGATAAATTAGAGGTGTGAGTTTAGTGAAGTGAAGAAAAGGTAACTTACAAGTTTCAGGAATATTTTTATGATTAATTTGTTGAATTAATTATGCACAGATTTGTAGTAAATAAAATTGAGAATTTACACGTGTCATAATTTAGTCCTGTCTTCATTGGCCGAGTTTTAGAGAATGTATAAACATTCTATTCACTCAGGTTTTTGTATTTTTGTAATTTCAGATTTGAATGACAAAATCCTACCTATTCACAGACTTCTTAAATATTACTCGTCGCAATAAGATGTTCAACATTTCAAAATTCTGAACTTTAATTTTTGAACATCATGTGCTGAAATTTAGAACACAAATACTAATAAATGTAAAGCTTTTAAAATTTACACAATCTAACAATAATTTTAATTTAAATCTGATCAGTAGAAGCCGAATGATTATGAAACTATTTGTTGTATTAGTCGCTGTTTATTCGAATACTATCTAATATGAATATGTACGCCATTTTCTAGTTACAAAATTGTTCATTGAATCAAAATTTTAACAACCATTATATCCTGAAATCCTCCTTTATTTAAGTAGAAGGAAAGAACCACAAGCGGGATGATTAATTTATTACAAATTAATTGATTCATCAATGAACAATAATCTATTATGTCGTAGAATTCATTATTTGAAATTTAAATTAACCCGCAATAGAGTAATACAATAATAAATAATTCATTAAATAAGTCAATAAGTAATACAATACCACAACAACTACCAAGTAGCGAATTTCCAATACAGATTTATTATGCAATATTTAACAATAATTTTACTTACTTTCAAACAATATAACTTAAGAGAAATGAATGCTAACTTAAATTGAATTCTCGAAGTATAATGTTTGTTTGGAAGATTCAACACAAATGAAATGCTTTAGAAAAATAAACTATAAATTTACCAATGGATAGTGAATGGGAAAAGGCAATTTCAATTTCAAGCATAGCTCATAATCTTATTAAGCAGAAGAATTTATTCTGGTATTGCGCAACATTGGCAATTCAAATCCGTTTCTATAAATGAGAATAAATTCTTTGTATATTGTGTAATTTCTACTCGTTTAATTTCATTAAATTGTGATTAAAGTGTTATTTTAAGTATCTAATTTATACTGTGTAAGGAATATAACAAAATACACAAAATTAAAATCTTCTAATAATTTAAAAAAAACGCTGGGTAATATTTTTGAATAAGAATATAAATTTTTTTTTGAACTTTCAATATTTTTTTTTATTTAAAACACATGAAAATTGTTTGATGCTATTAAAAAGTTACCTTGTGTAATAAATGATAGAAAATAATCAATGGATACTTTAATATTTTTGCCTACTTAACGAGTAAAAAATTAATACCATTAGAGAAAATCCTTTCTTTCCTTTAAAATCATAAATTTATTTTATATATACTAGTACAAACATATTCACTTTTTCTTATCTATATGTCACAATATAAATCTGAGAAGGTCTATTTTATGCAAATTGACCTCAGGATTTCTTTATTAATGTTAAGAACTCTTCAAGTATTTAGTGATCTGCAAAAGTTAGAAACGAGCCCTATAGTATTATTTGGTTACAAAATAGGCAATGAAACTTGATTTACACTTTTCGTAACAATTATCTCCACTAAATCTCCCAAATTATCTGTATGATCATATCTTCGATTATACCTTGATGTCCAAAATCTGCAGTTCAAATCGAAATAGCACTTTAAGATAAATGGTATTAGTTTAATAATATATTTAGTTTGAAACGTTAAGCTCTTGTTTATCATATTTGGATGCTATTTCCGTTTTTTAAAAAAAAATAGATCCCAGAGTGAGGAAAGGGAGATGAATAAAGTGTAAATGTGCACAAATCGGAGTTTGCTCAGCGTGTCTCAGCTGATTACTGTATTTCTCTCGGCATTGAGCTTATTATTCCATTCATCTCTCATATCGTTGTAGCTTTAATGAATTTAGTGCAATGTTGAATCAGATGAGTATTATATCAGTCTTGTGTGTGATCACTACGATGTTATAACACAAATGATTAATATAGCAAATTTTAAATGGTGTGAGGATTTTTTTATGTTTTCGGTTATTTATCAAACGCTCAGTTCACGTTTAATTTTTAATGAATCAAACGAGGGACGATTGTGGAGTAGTTTTGAGCAGAATTGAAGTGATACCTGTGAAAACCAGTTTTGCATGAATCCTTAATATTAATAATAAAAATTAAAATAAAAAAAGGAAAAAAGACTGAACTGTTTTCATCCAACGATGCAAAAATCATAAGCGTTGAAATACTTTATAAACCATTGGAAATTAGGACACCAATAGAAGTGTCCAATATCTGAAGTGTCTAATTAGAGCAACCTTAATTAAGTAAGAACAAAATCAAGTAAGAAGAAACTTTTTAACTAAAACAGATGCTCAAATATTGTGAAAAAGCAATCCTATGTACATACTAAATGTTTCTATCGGTTTTGGTATGTTAATACATTCTGTTTCTTAGAGAAACCAAATTTTTCTATCAGTTGAGATATTTTAATACATTCTAGATCAGTTGATATATTTCAATAAATGCACCACTGGAAATTTGGTCACTCAAATATTTAAGCATCTAATTAGCATGATCTTAATGTCTAGAAATAAGAAAAAACATTCCAACCTAAAAATAAGTTCAAATATCGTCAGAAGGTAATCCTAGAAACTTACCAAAATAAATACATTACTACCTGATTTATAGCTGATTTATGTCTGATTTATAGCTGTCCTAAGAATAAAAAATGTAAGCATTTATTTTTAAAATTTTAGACTCTTCTGAGATAATCACAAATTCTCCCCCAGTTTAAAAAATATGTGTTAGGATTTTTCATAGTGTTCCACAAAGCACTGTGATATTGAAGATTCCTCAGATTTCTTATTTCAGATATAAATAGTAAGTCCATTTAAAGAGTAATATTAATATGTTTCACAAAAAATGGTAGAATATAAAACTTACATATTAACTCAGTATAAATATGCAAATGTAATTAACTTAAGTATAGAAACACAATTACAGAATTTAAAATATATAACCCCGATTTACGTAAGAGTAACTGCTGGACGAAACGAAGACATAGTTCATAGTTCAACGTAGACGAAGTTTCTAGTGATGCCTTCCGAAAATGGTGAAAAAGAAAAAAAAACCTAAAAAGCAAACAGAAACATTTTGATGATTGCCATTATGTTTAAAATCTCATTCATTGTTTAAATGAAATTTGCATACAGGAAAATTTTCCTTTTCCATTGACAACTTTGCAGGTTATTTGATATTAATTCAATTCTTTATGTGAAGGACATATGCCACATTTAATGCATCTAGCTCGTATTAAGTTTTTTTAGCGCTTTCGCCTTAATATAATTTTTTAAATACATGTATTTAAGGAGATCTAAATGTCGATATTCATTAATGTCTCGATTTGGATGTTACGATGCCTTTTTTATGAGTGCCTCATAAACGAGAAAATTTTCTATATTTGAGGTTCAGAAAAAGGGAAACTTGATAAATAATCTGAACTGAACCATATAACTTCTTTCAAAGATAATTTTGCACTCTGAAGAGTTATTTCCTAAAAAGTGTCAGAACATTCCAACGGATTTCATATTTGCTCATTTGACTTCTTCAGCTTTTAAAAAATAGATCAGCAGAAAAAAATATTTTATGTTATGATATTAGGAACAATCGCTTTTATGACTAGAAAACAAACAGAAGCATTTCGATGATTTTGAGATTCGATAACCATCCCATCTAAAGAGCATTATACCCTAATCGAATCGGGGAGTCTGACAGCTGTTAATACGGATGATAAACAAGATTTTGTTTTGAGAAGAGAAATGCTGACTTATTACGATATTCAGATTGAGTTTAGAATAGCAGTGAACTCATTCAGTTCTAAGAATAAGATTTCAGTTATTTGAAATTCAGAATGATAGGAAAGAAATAAAGTACATTTCCTCGTGTACTTTAAGAATAAATTCTTCAAGAACTAATCAGACAGTCTCTTCAAGCCCATCATCTTGTAAATAAATTCAGACTGAAATATTTTTTAAATGTTAAATTAGTTCAGCGTCGCAAAAGGTATGTTGAATTGAAACTTGTTATAGAGCATGACATTAAACCAGTATCAAATAATGCCTTTTCTCTCTCCTATAACGGGTTCAGCACTCATTTATTTATTAGAGATTTTTAACACTGTTGCGTCAGAAATCTGGTCAGAAATGAGCAAATATTTACTACGTAGTTCATTCATCATCCCTCCTCAAACGCCGTATTTACTCATATCTTCCATACAAAATAGATATTTTATACCTTGTAGATGTTCCCGTTCCAGTGAACATTAATGACTTTTGTAGAATCATATTCAATTGGCTTTCATCAAACAATGTTTGTTTTATCTAGAACAGTTATTTTTGAAAGAGATAAAAAAAGAAAAGACACAAATGCCGGAAATCCAGTACCAACATGGAAAAACAGAAGTAATTGAGACAGCACTTATTATCTTTCAGCGCACCTTTAGAAGGGTTCTGTAGCAATTTTGCTCCACCTCGAGTTGAAGAATAAGTCCCCGAACGGACACTTTTCACTGTCATCTGTCCTCAAGAAACATCGTTTGTCACCTTTCCATTCGTCTATACCCCCGGATTATTCTGGGGCTGCTAGACAGTCCCTCACCCCTTAGTTTTTTTCTCCCCTCTTCCTTTTCTCTCTGCCCTAGATATCCTTCTTTTGTTTCAGATTCCATTGTGGACTCAGTGGCTTTTCAAAGTTCAGTTCAGTTGATTAGTGCTTTCTTCCTTCCTTTTTATCTTTCGGCTCCTTTCTCTCTCTCTTTTTGCACTTGTTGTGGGAAGCAGCTGGTTAGGTGAAAGAAAAAAGTGTCATTTGAAGACGCACATCTTTTTTCTTTTTTTCTCTTTTTTCCAGTTGGTGTGCAAACTATCAACATTACAGTTAATTATCTTTTTTTTTCTTTTCTTTTTTGTAAAGGCATGTACTTCAACATTTTGGTTATTATTGTTTTTATAACTCCAATTCTACGTGATAGGTGTCGCTGAAAAATTTAGAATTCATCGGGAGCTTTCGTTAACTGGAGACGTGTTTCGTCTCCGGACATCTCGTGTTCAAGTCTCGAATTCGACAAAAATATTCATGCATTCATAATCAATGCACATCCAATTTTTTAACACAAACTCAAACTGAGACAAAAGGCAGTTGAATCGAATGGAAAGTAAGTTCCCTTCTACCTCGATGGGAAAATTATATTGTCAGTTACAAATGGCATTCTAGCAGCTTCAAAATAGGACACTATTCTGAACAATAAATAGATGAATAGTAGAATCGATGAATAGTATAATAGATGAATAATAAAATGATATAAACTCTGCTTTTATATCTGAAGAATGTTTATAATCTGCCTGAATATTATATTCGCCATATCTCTCTGTCTCAAGACTATCTCATTTCTGAAATGTGCGTATCGAGTAGAATAATTTTGGAAATTCGAAGAAACTATTTTATATAAATCTATTTAGAAAAAGATTAATCATATGAGAGCCGAAACTCGAAAGAAGACACCATTAAATTAAGTCTGCTTTTATAAATTAATTGGAAAGATTTTCATTAATATAAATATATTTTTTAGGTATTTGTCTTAATCGATATTAAAATAATTTGCATAATATATTCAAAAATAATCACCAGCGAGTGTTTTTCCCTTTTAAAGAATATATACAAAAAATGGATAGGAAAAAACATAAAAAAATTGAGCATTTATCTCTTATCGAAGTATCAGAAAACATTTCAAAATTCCAATGTTTTCCTTTTAGCTTTTAAAAGGTTTCTTGACGTCGGTACTTTTTTTCATTTGAAACTGTGAAATATGTCTATCCTTTTAACTGAAACATCAATGTTTGTAATGATATCGTTCTGATAGAAGCAAACATTTTGTTTGTTTAGTTCTTTCTAATATCGAAACGTTAACAGGAAAAATAATTTTGATATCCCCATCTCAAGTATTTTTTTCCTGCAGCAGTCAGCAGTACTTTTAAAATCGTTTTATTCCCTGGCTTATTCGTCCAAAAGTCAACAAACAGCTCCGTATAAAATACAAAAAAAATTTTAGTAGTTTCACGCATTGAAATAAACTTTTATAGAATAAAATAATGATACGTTCTGCTCAAAAGCTGCATATTTGCTAATATCTTCATTCCTATTTCTGGATTCAGAAGACTTTACTGCTAAAGGTTTTGAGCTAGTTTTTTTTGTATCATCGTATGAATATTGAATAATAATTATTTTATTCCTTCAATCGTGTTCAGATATTCTGTTATTTAAATAAACTTGTCTCTAATGTTCGAATAACCCTAAAATGCTAACTTCTACACAGATATCGAAATGTCGCAATGAAAAATATAGTACAGTTTGCTGAAAATATTTCATTGAAAATTGTCATTGAATGTTCTCACAAAATTGATGAACATGAAACTCAGCAAATTAAATATCTCAGGTAAATTTCACAGATGTTTTGAAAACATATTAAGTGTATAAAGTAATCTCTAAACATTCCTAAGAAACTTGAATCAAAACAGAAATTGGAGTCCTCTTTAGAATTATTTTATACGCGTTGATGAGGAAAAAAATCTATTTGATAGACTTTTAATCTTATCAAAAATATAACTCCATCGGACAGGGAATAGAAATCGAGCATTCTATCTTCGAATCCTCAAACAGAAGACAAATTAGAATTTTTATACTATATAACAACTTTCGTTAATTAGCTGGTTAGTCCGTCTTTTTTTAGTAATAATAAATGAAATTAATCCATAAAATTCAAACAAACTGCAATATTTAAATATAGAAGATAAAATTGAAGATTAAAACTAATTACTATTATAAACCAAACAAAACTTTCAAGTAAAAAATAAATACATTTCTATAGATGTATTTGAAAACAGAATCTTTTTTTAATCAAAACACGAACGTTATGACAAAATCGTATAAATGACACGAGATTATAGAAATACTAAATGTAAATTTCAATTTATTCTCATATTTGGGTATTTTAATTTTTAACCAATACTTAGACTTTTTTTATGATATTTATTATGGCTAAAATATCCATTGTTATAACTATTATATCTCCTCTATTTAATTTTTTCTCAATTTAACTATTAAATGGTAGGAAGACAATCCTCTGGTAGGAAAAAAACTAGTTGAAATTAATCGATTATTCAGTCCTGAAATTATTAAAATATTCTTTCGTCATCAGAAGAAAGTGTGTTATATTTCGATCACAAAATTACGTTTTTAAAGGCATGAAATAAATCGAGTTAAAGAAGAACATGTGAAAAGTAAATTTTTAGACGATTTCAGAGGACTTCGGAAAAAAATACCAATCATATTTAGCACCAGTGTTCTCAATGAAATTCAAATATGTTTAAAATCAACCAGGAAAAACATATAAATTTCATGTGTTTCAGTAATGAAGTTTCTGAGTTGCTACACGAAATTTATTGCTCAAAACTAACAAATAGGTGCAATTGTCCTCTGCCACTTCTCAAACATTACATTTGAAACTTTCATACTATTATAAAAATAAATTAAAATGAATTGGAACTTCATTTAAATTCAGCATAGGAAATAATGAAATATTAGCAAAAAATGCAATACTTCATGTATCTCGAGTCTAACTACGGAAAGTTATTTTATTTTATATTCACCCATTGATCACCCTTTTAAAAACACGATGCTTAAAATTTTACGAAAATTTTTTCAGTGTTGTTTAAGTAAGACAAGGGGAATTCTAATTTGAATTGAAAGTTATTTGTTGATAATAAGACTTGTAACTTTAAATTAGAATAATGAATTTATTTTACACATCGAAGTCGAATACATAAAACTATGATTTTTTAGAAGTCACGTGCAATAAGCATAAAAGTATATGTTTTTAATTGTAGAGAATCTATTTACATTTTCAAGCAAATAATTTTAATCAAAAATATCAAACTTGCTTTTGTCATCAAATTCAGTAATTCAAAATATAATTTATTTATTCCTGTAAACGATTCCTGTAGAAAAAATATCCTGACCAATAAATTAGCACGACAGATTTGCAGAAGTAGCCAGTTATTCAAAAATTGTTTCAGTGAACAATTTTCATCAATTTCATATAATAGCTTAGTTCATATTGGCTATGAAAAGAACAGCAATATTATCTTTTCTAGCTTATGACTTCCCTATGGAACGAAGTTTTAAACAAGAAACAAGTTTCTTACCCAACTTTCAAAAATCCTTTATTATTGAAAGTAGATCAACAGGTATTCGATTCGCAATCGATCTCAGCAAAATAGATTTCGTGAGGACAGCGAACAAGAAAAATTTGGTAGAATGCCCATTATTTAAGCTTAATGCCAGATATAAAAGAAAATTTTCTTCTTTGGGGAGCTTATACTTAACGTAATAAAAGAATACGATCATGTGTCAGTGTTGGCAGAAGGCAAAAAGCCACTTCTCCAAAAAGTTCGTGAATTTCATTTTTCTTTCTCAAAATTGACGAAAGAAATTGACTTTCCGTGGGAACAGGAGGGAGAGAGAGAGAAAAAAAATGAATGTCCTGAAGGACACTTCATGGATGACAATAAATAGGAATAATAAAGAGAAGAAAAATAGCGGAAAACGAATGTGGGAAGGGTATATTGCAACCAACAAGACGAAAAGTGCTTCTTCTAAAAGGCTACAAAAGGCTCGAAATTTCGATGAAAAAAGTTTTCATTCGACTTGTCACTGACTGATGAATGGTGCTTACAATCGAATTTCGAATGAAAAGAAAAGATAGTTTGTCAGAGAATGACAACAAATGCCCTTTTTCATCTTATAAGATTATCGAGGTGAATTTGGACTATTGATGAATGAACTTTTTAGTGTTCTTTTATAAACGGTGCTGTTTCAACTAAGGGTGGCCTTTACTTACACATGAAGATATTGCGCTTATATTATTTTTATTAGTACATCACATGAAATCTGTCATTGAAAGTTGCCAAACAAATCATACAACAAATTAATAAAAGCAAACAAATAATATCATTAAGGAAATAAATATATCATAAAATATTTTTATTCCTGAATCAATATTTTGTAACATTATTACTCTTGGACATTAAGCGAATGATTCTCAGGCTATTAGCAGTAAAATGTAGGCCACAAGGATCAGTTGAGTAGCTGCAACTTTTGCCACTAGGAAAGAGCTTAAAACAAGCCGCCCTTCCTTTACAAAATACACAGGGCACGTCAGTCACAAAATAAAACAAAATATATTCCGGGAAATTTCTTTTCATCCATAACGTCATTCGTCGTTAGACGTCCTCGAGCTCTGTAGACAGGTTGCGAAATCGTGCTTCGAATATCAGTCTTTCTTGAAAAATGCGAAAAATAGGAATTAATTACCTTAGATGATTACAATGATTGAACTAATGCCGCTGCTTTTCTTATTTATAAAATTGCTTTTCTGCATGCCTGATTTTGAGGTCACTTTCGAAGATCCGGAGGGGGCAAACCCTCCGTTCCGCCCCCCTTTCAGCTACGCCACTTAGGCAATGGGATAACAGGCAGTTCGAAATTCCAAGTACAAGGTAAGACAAAATTAATTAATAACAAAATAAAATGTCAGTCTTGAAGATAATTTAATACATATACGTATTTATGGAAATTTTTATCTATTAAGAGTTTAAAATTTCACTAATTATTGGAAGTGCAAAAATTAAATGCATTTATTTAAAAGTTATTGGGATGAAACCTTATACTGAATGCTTATCTCCGTCTAAAGAATATAAATAAACCTTAATTCTACGAAAAGCTTAACTTACTACAATTAACACGGAAAATACACAAGTAGTGTAAGATTGTATTTCATTTTACAAAATTGACCGATATGGAAAAATATTTATTTTGAATGAAGATTCAAAATAAATATGAAAACTATGATATTCCTAACAAATAAAAAAAATTATCATCAAGATTGTTGGTTAAAGAAAGTGTACAAAATTCGCTAACACAATAAAATATATTCAAAAAACAGAAGTAAAAAAAATCAATCTGTTTGGAAAGGAAATTAATGTCGTTGATTTTCTATCTTATAATCAAGTCTCTGAATTAATTTCTAAGATAACTTCTTTTATAAAAATCGAGCGAAAGAATATACTTGAATCATCTGAAAAATGATTTGAGGAGTTTTTCACCATCCACTTGCACCATAGCCACCTTAAAAGATTTCTATTACGTGAAAATATTTGTCTAGAAAATGTATGTCTAGATATAAAATACATAAAATAAATAAGAACCAAGTAAGATACACAAGATTTAATACGAATATTCAGTGCGCAAATCGAAATACTTTCGATACTGCATATATTGAACTTTAAGGTTCCTGGAAAAAAAATTCAAAGTATAGAAATACATGCTGCAAATTTTTCATCATTTTCTTACTAAAAACAACAATCAGAATTAATATTTTTGGGGTTAAAGACGAGAAAAAAAATTAAATTTTGAAAGAAAATTATTTTTAAAAAATTAACAAATACGTATGTAATTTTCATATTTACTAATAATGTAGGGGGGTAGATTGATACTCGGAGCATTTATACAGTCCATAAATTGTGATGATTGAAATGGCTCAATATATTCACATCGCCTCATATATATGTCACTGTAACCCTTAGCACGCGATATATTTTTCGGGCATGTTAAGTCAAAACTTAATTTAAAAATGAAACAAATCGGTAATCTTCTAGTCGAAGTAAGTTCTACTTTAAGTACATGTTGTGTGATTTCTCTAACTAATTGCGGTTTCCTACCAGGGAATCTGCTCCAAGGGTAGAAGAAAACTTTTATTTTTCTGTACTATATGAAGTTTTGAGGTTTTTTAGCGTTGATTTCGCACTTGTTGTAAGTAAAACAGATTCTTGGGGCAGATTGATACAATTGACTCCAGGGCACATTGATACGCGTCTTCTGTGTGTATCAATGTGCCTACTTTGGAAAATGGTCTTCAGAAATGAAAAAAAACGTGAAAAGGAACTATCTAAGAGAAAGACGAAATTAAATATTTTTTAAACTATGATAACGTAAGTCATCAAGAAAGAACGCGAAAATTTCCCTTATTTTTTAATTAATTAAAATTTCCGAAAACGGCTTAGAAGTACGCATTCCCTCCCTTCTGAGTACTTTTTCACACATACATTCTCCTATATCATTTATAGAGATAAATTATTTTTTGAGGCATTATTGTTTCAATTTTAGTCTCATTAAAAATATTGAATTTTGATTAAAATAAAATTTTGTTACTTTTAAACCTTGATTTCTAATGCAAAGTTTGTTAATAAACTTATCTCAGACCTATTAACCATCATTATTTTCGATATTTCCGTGTGTATCGATGTACTCCTGGTATGGGGCAGATTGATGCAAATCCATTTTTGGAAAAAAAGTGTAATAAATATTTTATTATATCATTTAGGCCCAAAACTCGATTGAAATACTCTACTAGATTAACAATTCTATTAATATAGCGTTTTAGTTCTAAATATTTCTGTTGGTAAAATAATTTTTAGCTTTCCGAAAAAAAGTTGTATGAATGCTCCTGCATTCTCCCAATTAGCAATATGTGTGTTTCCATACAAAGAACAATAATAAATATTTATTTTTTGACAAATTATAAAAGGTCTATTTGAAGATGACTTTTCACCGCAGCAGTATCAAAATAATGGTAAATGTTTTTCAGAGAGGCAAAAAGTTCTTCAGGGACGTAAAGAATAATTCTTAAGTCAGATAATATGGAAGCTTCCATTACTTGTTTCCTAGATGTTTTTTTAATTATTTACTTTGGTTTTCATCATCACCTTTTTGTTCACTTCGATCAAAGCAGTCACACGATATATTCTGATCATGGGGTAATCAGTAGCAAATAAGTTTTTGTTCACGCACAAAAATTCCCTGAACTGAATACTGTCATTTATTTGTCCGAATGAAACGAAAGGTTGCTTCTGTTCTTCTGTTGTATTTTCGGTATCCATTTGCTCTTCTTCTTACGTACTTCTCTTGATTTTCTGCAGAATTTTATTCTACTTACTCGGCTTTAGCAAAACATTTTTTACCGTAGTGGATAACGCATCATACTTTGTAAATATCCTTAAGTATAATCGAAGATTTACTAAATTTTCTGTAGATTCTTCAATTTGAAATGCAAAGGTGAATCGTTTAGGTGTATGTCTTTATTAAAGAGCTTACAGATTTATAATTATCCCTTATTCCATGGGTTGTCACTTAAACATCGTAGAGGCGGGAAGAGCACTACCATATTGTTAGTGAATTTTCTTTCAACTGAATTAGGAAAAGACGGAATACTGTACACAGAAAGAAACATCTTTTTTTTGTTTGATCATTCGTGTATCAAATTTATTTACCCACTTTACAAAAATTTCTCCTTCATCGATATTTTTTGTTGCTAAAATCATAGTCAAATTCAAGTGATTTCACGTCTTTTACACAAAACGGAAGTTAACTTTTATCTATCACAAAGAGTTTTAATTTCTACTTTCCTTTCATGTTCGCATAAACGACATGCGTAATTAGGTCATTATTATGTCCAAAACATTTTTAAAGAAAGTATATGCAAGTAAGAGTTTTATTACATAAACACTTGAAAAATCTCCAGTGCTGCTATGCATATTGCTAACCACATTATCGCGGGTTCATATTCTTTCAAAATTATTTTCAGAAATGTTTGTCCGCTGAGAACTTAACGCGTCCAAAATGCAACCCTATATTACCATTTTTTTAAAAGTTGTATCACTTTTCGAACTTATACAGGGCGACTTGGAGGTTTCAACTTCCCAAATTTAATGCATAGTCTCAGTATCATTTTTCTCGTATCGTTTTTCGTATCATTTTTACTTATTCCAATTCTGTTTGACTGATCTTCTCAAATTTAAAGGATTAATTTAAAGGATTTACATTTTTTCACTCTCCTCGAAAACTTAAAAGTTTTAATAACCGAAGGACTATTTTTTAATTTGTTGATACTGCACTTGTTGGAATGCCATAATTGTTTAGAACGATTTAAATTTTCTTCCTTAATTCGAAGTCTTTTATTGGTTCATCCAGAAAGTAAGTTTTTCGCAGGCCGTAAAGAGACACAAGCATAATTACATGGACACATTTATTGAATAGATACAGCACACTTTCACCTACCTCTCAACATAAGAACCATCTGAATTGAAGTACGTACAATACTGTGAAAACAATTTCTGTACATCGATGTCGAAGAAATCTGCAGCTGGAGAGCAGAGAAAGCCTGTGACCGGCGTCTCTCATCACTAAGGAAATTTTGCTTTGCCAGGAAACTGTTCAAGTGCTGGACCAGATAGTAGTCGCTGAGAACAAGGCCAGAACTGTAAGCTGGAAAGTCAAATACTTCCCACTAGAAACGCTTCAGAAGTTGCTGAGTGCGCAGCGCTACATGAGGGTGAGCATGGTCGTGGAGTAATCTCCAAGCGACAGCGGCCTAATTTCCCCAGTGACGATGATGTGCAGACAAACGACTGTCACATGCTGGCTCGTCTCTCGAACGGCGGATCTCTTCTACTCGATGTACAGAAATTGGTCTCACGGTATTGTACGTGCTTCAATTCCGGTGGATCTTAGGTTGAGAGAAGCTGAAAGTATGCTGTATCATTCTCAATAAATGTTCCCAGGCAAATATGCTTTGTGTCTCTTTATAGGAAACTTCACATTTCTTTTACAGTAAGAATCGGTGAGCCAGATTTTTTTTTATTTAAAATATATTCCCTCTTATGAATGAAATCCATTCCCGCTGTTTACTTGAAATATGATGCTAAAAATTCAGTTCGAAATATAGAAATTTTATTCGATATGCAGAAACTTTTCCACTGAAAATCGTAGCTTCCTGAACAAAATTCCATATATACAGATTTTCAATACATGGTGTTCGGCAGTATTTGAATAAATACAAAATAAAGATTATTAAAAACAAAGAAAAAATTTTCGCTTATTACTTACTCAAAAAATAAAAAAAAGTTTGTAGTTCTCCTCTGCTTCAAGTTGGAAAAACAAATTATTCAAAGCGTATAAAAATGAAAGAAATCTGTTTCAGCAGAAAAAGTATGCACAAACTTCAGACAGAAAAATAGATTACTTCAGCTTCGGAATAAATATCTATTATCAGACCTTTAGATTTAAAATAACGATCTTCTCAAATTAATGATTTAATGCCAACTTTTCCTTTATGCAAAATTAATTTTTCCTCTTTATTAATAAAGTAATTTTGTAAAATAAAGACCATATACAAAGGCAGTTCAGGCATTTTTTAAATGAATTTTATTTTATTTACAGAAAATTTTTACACGTGTTTTTGTGTTTTATATGCTCAGTTTCATCACCCTTATTCTTAACTGTCTTTTTACATCGTAACTTCCAAGATAATATTCCTGTTGTAGTATCGAGAAAAATGTTTTGTCCCATTCCTCTTGAACAGCTTTTCAAGTACACAAACGGCCTGTGGACGTTTAGATAATGCTCATTTTAAAAAAAATGAAAAGCCCAAAAATACATTTGTGATACACCAATAGATTTTGCAGGAATATCTACAAATGGATCAGTCTTAATACACATTTCTCGTTCTATTTTTTCTAGGAAATTAACATTGGATTTTGATGTGTGTCTGTTTGCTGTCTTGATACAGTCCTATTGATTGATAGCATTGTGGGTAAAGAGAAGTTCTTTAATATTTAAAGATAGGGGATAAAACATGCTCCTGATAGTATGTGGAGCTGATCCCAACATTTTTTCCACTCTCTTTACTTTTATTTTGCTGTTATATGAAAAACAAAACCATCAACAATCATAAATCCCTTAGAAGAACTTCCCTAAGATGCTTTAAACCATGGTTTATGATTTTTCTCCTTTTTGATGATACTAAATTCATCCTTTATTCTTTCAGTCATTTAACTATTCATCTATTTTTAAAACTTTTTCCACTTTTCTCCTGAAAACTTTCTTTCATAAAAACATTCTGCAGAGTGTTCTGTGTTCAGCGATACGATGTGGAGAAAGACGATGATCGTTGTATTGGGCCTTTTTAAGTTTCAAATCAGTGTTAGTAATTTTGTTTAAGGTAGATACTGAGGATTTTCCTGACTTTTTAACAACACTTTGACGCTTGGAGGATTTTCTTTTAACATTAAAGATCTCACCATTGAAATAGCCTAAAAACTGCGTTTTCTCAATGGATACATATTTCGAACAATTTATGCACTTGAAGCTATATATACACGATTTTTTTCATTCTTATTTGCAATATTACTTATCGGGGCTTTCGATATCGAAACCCATGGCTTTCACAGCGTTTTTGAATAATTCAATAAAAATAACTCTCTTCGTAAAGAGAAACAGCATAGCTTTCCATCCATCCCTTCTTTAAAAGCCACATTTTGCATACAAACAAAATTTTATGTGGGAACGATGCCTTATGTTTTCAAAATTGCAATTATTGTGAAAATGATCCAAGTAGATTAATTTTTCTACGAAGAAACAAATTAATGTAAAAATAATGTGCGAATAGAACTCTGGAGCTGCATTTTTATATGAAGTATTTTGATCTTATTTATTTTATGAATGATTAAAATATTTGTTAAACTATAATGTTGGTTTTAAAGTCTCATGTATCAAACTGAGATATAACTTGGAAATTACAGGAACACTATTTTCAAATACATCCAAAAATATAGTAAAATCAAATTTGAAGAAATTAAAACAACTCTTTATTAACTAAATCTAAAATTGTATTAGTATTGTTTGGAGAAATACGCTCAGATGATTATATTTTAATTCTATATGTGAATTCCGATTACATTTATATGGTAATAGATCGCATTTCAATAACATTTAAAAACCCTAACAAAGTTTGAATAAATGATACTTTCTAAAGTAAGTTGGAAAATTCAATGAACAATGATTTTATGAAACCATCCATCACAAATGAAACGTTTTGTAAATGATTAAACTTACATATTCCATTGTATCGTAATGCTTCAAATGGGAATTCAATATTTAATTCCTTCGCATACTTTGCAATCGATTGCAAAATATTATTTATATCTTTATCATGCAACATTTTCAATTTCAAGCAGTTTATAGAAAGGATAAAATATTCTTCTTTGTTAAAATTTTATTATTACTATGAGTTTAATTTTATTAGGGAGGTATATTAAATATCAAATTTTGTCTTTATGGACAATATATTAAAAAAGCATAATTAAAATTAAAGAATAATATTAAAAAAGAACCAGACTATAAAAATTATTGTTAAATGAAAGGAATAAAACATCCTATGCTATTAAGATATTTTTTGTTTGATTTATAGCTTAATAAAAAGCATTTCACTAAAGAAAATATTTCTTTTACTAGCAATTTGTTCTAGTTAAAGAAAATAGAGAGAAATTATATAATTTCTTATTTTTATATATATTATTGCTTTTATTAATTATGTGCATAATAATCCTCTACAGCAAAAAAAAATACATTTTTTGTCTGCCGCGTGCTATAATGTAACTGATTAGTTTAAATTTGTGTAAAGTGAATACGAAAATATGTCTCTTGGATTCGTCTAGGAGAAAAAATAAAAACAACAATCCGTTACTGAAAACGAAATTAATGGTGTTAAGAAATATGTTTGATTTTATGTCCCAGCAAATTATTAAATATTTTCCCCTAGTTCATTTTCCTAACACAGCTAGGTTTCTGTGATAAAAGAAAATATTACAGTCAAGATTTGTGCAACACTACATCCTGAAAATAAGGTTTCATGTTGTACAACCATATAAATATAGCAGGAAATTTTCCGATACATTGACATTAAGGCATAGTCATTATCAGTTCAATCTTCTGACAGTCCCTTTAAAAATCTGTAGTGAAAACAGGTCGACGATTGCTAACTGGTTGTCCCAGGTCTTCTCTCCATGTAAAATTCACATGTGGATCACCTTACCCCGAAAATAAATAGAAAGACAATCAGACCACCAGACCCCACGATGGACCTAATTCATACTTATGGACTTGGTTTTTTGACTCTTAGACTTGCCTAGATATGCCAAGTCAAGCCACCAGTTTTGATTAGCGTGGCTTCATAATGAAAATAATTCTCCGTAATTTAGGTTGGTTGGATGTACTTTGAACTTTTGCCAAGCATTTTTATGTAGCCCAGTATGGAAAAATGTATACAGTCTTCAATCTACTCGAAATTCTTAATTAGAAGTTAACATCAATCTAGCAAAAGTGAATTCGAAATGCATTTAATGTTGAAATATGAAATTAGGAAGTGAACTTCTATCTTAAAGCTAAGAACCTAAAAAGACGTTCTGAAGCATTTTTATTGCACAAAGCTCAAGAATAGGGTCTGAGAGAATGTGAGGAAAATATTTAAAAAAAAATAAAATAAGGAGAAAACATTTTGTCTTCATAAGATTAAATTAAGATTAAAACAAGATAAGTCACCCGAACCCTTAAAATATCTCGCTTCTTACCGCGTATACTTTCTACGTGGTAGAGCGACAAAAAGTAACAAATAAAAAACTCGAACTTAGAGTCTGTTGGAAGTTGAGAATCTCAGTGGACCTGGGAGAGACTGGCAATGGCACCCGCGGGAGCATTTTGAAGCGATTTGAAACCGTGCCAAGACTTCTCAAGCGGAGGCATCAAAACTAGAGAGGATAAAGAATGTCGAGAAACATCATTTAGAATCGATCTCGACCTCAGACTAGAGCGATCAGACCTTATTTTGCTATTAACAATATTTCTCTGACTGAACGGTTTCACCAAGCATTTATAGTTTTAATATTAGGATTTGAAAACTGTGTTTTCAAGTTAATGGACTGCTACAAAGGTAGTTTTTAAAAACGTGGTCCTGCAAGGTGTCCATAAATTTTGTATAAAGTTTAAAATGGTTGTAAATCTGCTTTTGTAAATGATAAAAAGAATAAATAATCTATATATTTCGAATAATATAGTAAAAAATTCAGACAATTCGA
Source organism: Araneus ventricosus (assembly GCA_013235015.1). Classification (NCBI taxonomy): domain Eukaryota; kingdom Metazoa; phylum Arthropoda; class Arachnida; order Araneae; family Araneidae; genus Araneus; species Araneus ventricosus. Next base: position 1,288 of record BGPR01022474.1, on the reverse strand, counting down.
CAGCCCCAGCAACTCGAGGGATTTCGGTAAATTTTATTTCATATGAAATCTTATGGCGTCTAGATATGTCATCAAGGGTTGTCTGCCCCCACCACCCATCATTTTTGAATGGAATCGAAAATACATTTCTATGTATTCATTTTCGATTTCGTTCGAAATTGGGGTGTGGTAGGGGGTAGACAAACCTTGATGTCATTTCTAGACGTCATAAGCTTTCATATGAAATTAAAATTATCGAAGTCTGCCGGGTGGGTTTGTCTGGCGAACTGTCTGATGGTTTTAACATATTATTTTAAAGAAATAGATCCCAACAGTACCATCAAAATGGCGTGTCAAAAATAGTGCAAAATAACTTATTGTAGGGGATGGATGGATTTTTCATTCTGAATTTATTGATCTCATGCCTTTCATGCCGAATTTCGTGAAAAAGTTATACAGAACATTACAACTAGATTAGGTTTATTGAAAGATTTTACAACTTTAAAGGAATCTGTTGCCTACAAAGAATATGAAATCTACTATGGTTTTATGGTCTGTTCCACTGATCTTCATGCAATATTTAAAACTGAGAAAAGTAGTGGCCGAGAGCCTCGAAGCAGCGAGGTGGCAGAGGCAGTGATCATCAAAGTGGGTGCTGGCGTCAAGAGTGGTTAGTAAGAGTTAAAAAGTCGAATGACTTGCATTTCTTATTGTAATTGTCGTTTTTCAGAATGCCCATCATCGTTTCGAACAAAAAGGGTGAATTCTTGTACTTGTTTGTCTCGCCATGTGTAATTCACAAACATTATAAAATAGATAAATTATCTTTAGCCTTTGGCCTCGAAACGAAAGCTGTAGATTTACTGAACTGTAAAATTTCTGACCAATCAGTGAAAGGGAAGAGGTGCAAAATGCATACACAGTTCTCATTACGAGGACAGTTCCTTCGGTTCTTCGACTAGTCGTGGGATAATACCGAATCAGCAAAATAAGTAATTGTGAAGTTAAATATATAGAAAATATACACGGAAAAGGCCACATACATAAAACTTTTTGATAGTTTTTATTGATATTTTCTGTAATATATACATATTAGATGATTTTTAGGAAGCATTATATAACGCTTTTTCCTCTAATCGTTTGAATAATCAGAGTGTGTTATAAAATTCAATACTTTTAAATATTACAATGTATTAAAAATTATAAAAATGTTAAGTTAGTTTGAAAGAGAAAACTGTCAGAAACATATATATTCTGCAGTTGTAATTTTTATCTCAAATATTTTATTTAGAACTTTGATCATTCTTAT
>BGPR01022473.1:0-25342 GCA_013235015.1 Araneus ventricosus | reverse complement strand
ACTCCAGCGCATTGTGGAATTTATTGACAATAATTTTCTGAGCAGTAAAAGAACGAAGAAAATAAAAATTCTCGTACATCAACAAAGCATTAAATCGTGTTTACAGAAAATGCTTAGTTGCTAGAGTCTTTTTTTCCCCACAGCACCTTCGAATAGTAGAATAAACGAAATATTGAATAGTTTCCGTGTAAGACTGGTTTAGCATTTCGCATTTTTCTGGCTTACTGAAGTAATTGTCTATTATTCTTTTCTGTAGATCTCTTTTAGCTGTCCTCATCGCATGTGGGGATCTTCCCGCAGTTTACATTGCTTTTCCTAACTGTAAAGGAATATTTATCGCAGTAAAAAGAAGTTATTTTCTTATGCTTTCTTTCTTAAATAACACTATTTTCAAAGAATCATAGAGCAAGGCTTGGGAAGCTTTATCACAATATGAAAATTTCATTTGGAAATAAATTTAATAAAAACAGTTTTTAAAAACACAATTTTATTAGTGAACTAAATTTTAGAATATTTTTATTTATTTCCTTGCATGTCTTGTTTTGCTCCCCTTTTGAAGTGCCGCACGGGCAGGACCTCCCCCTTCGCTATGCAACTGATTCTATGGTATTAACATTTGTGGAGCATTTTTGCATACCTACGTCGCCCATTTTATCTCCATTGGTGAATAAATTTTTTTCTCGGTCTTTTTAATCAGCTTCCAATTTTGTCTCAATCAGCTTCGTTGTAAATTGTTGGAGAGAGAAAAATTTTACAAACGATATCGTCAACAGATAATAAACACTTATTTACTACGGAACGAATACTGGAAAACAAATCTTTCAGGTGCATTCAATTCGAATGAATTTAAATCCTCTTGACTTTTCTGGAACACATCTGTCTATTTTAAAATCGCCATTTTAGCGAATAGTTTCGAAATCTTTTGTCGCTTGGTTTGAGATGGTGGTTTCTATGGAATATAAAGTATCATTTTTCTCTTCTTCGAAATCATTGCTATTCTTATTGTAGCTGGAGTTCGAGAAAGAGCTATTGAAATGTTATTTCCAAAATACACAAGACACCAAAAAGGTTGGTTTAAAAAATGCTTTGAAAAATTATTATTTTAGCTCCTTTTTGACAACAAAATTTAATATATTGAATTACGCGTTTTAAAAATATATCGATTTGATGATTCTACATGTGAGTTTTCATAAAATAATAAAACATATTTGAAAGAATCGTATGTCTGCTTATAGAATCTCAGAATTATTTGCATAATCTGTACATAATATTCTAAAAGTATTCTAAAATGTGAGGTACTAATCGTTTTTTATATGTGTTGTACATACAAATGAATACAAGAAAAAAAAACAGGAGACATTTTTTTAACTGTTTGCCATTTGATTCAATACATTTTGCATTCGTAAAAAATTAAGTAAAATTTACAGTTACTCGTGAAAGGAAATTCATTCGGAATTAATTAATTAATTTAGGAAATTAATTGGGCTTACAAAAGGGACACGTCTTTCCCTTGCCGTAATGCATTGCTGGCAATAAAATATTTAGGCACCAGAGTGAGAATAGATGGCCATGCAAGACCAACCCATTTTCTAGTTCATTTAGATACGTTGGTGTAAGACTGAGAACAACCACGGTCTTCAATGCTAGTCCCAAAGGTTCTCCTTAAGATTCAGATTCGGGGCTCTAGCTGGCTAGTCCATTCATCCAAACGTAGATCAGTAAAAACGGGCATTACCATCCATTAAAATGAAGTCATCACCTGGAGCACCAGAATATGGTCTTACGAAAAGATAAAGGATCTCACTCAGATATCTTTTGGCTGTCTAAGTTCTGAGGAATTCATGAAGCTCAACCTGACCATTTAAAACGATTCCAGATAAAGTCATAATTCTACTTCCTCTATAATTGGCAACGAAGGATTGACAATATCTGTTATTTCTCTCTTTCTTTATTAGTATTCCATATAAATCACTTATTTAAATAAATCTCGATTCGGTTGAGAAGATTGCTGCATGGTCCTAGTCTTAGGTCACGTTCACTCTTTTCTACGTATATGGGCACTTCTCTGTTGCCGATTAAAAAACACGCACGCGATTGGTCTTCTTCCAGAAAGACCTTAATAATAAAGACGTCTAAACTACGTTGTCGAGGATATTCCCACGCTTTTTGCGGCAAAATGGTCTCAAACGAACTGGGGTATAGGAATGCTTCTTCTTCTTCTGACCTAAACAGCAAGAAAGCGATCTTCAGAAGGGGTGACAACTCATGCCCGACTTGAGAGAAGTCTCCTTCCAACTGAAATTTAGAAAGGAACAATTTTTTAACAAACTTCAAAGTGCATTAAGCCATTTGGCAACGTCAGCAAGTCATAAGCCTATTTTCTATTCACATAGGTGACTGCCATTTCAAAACATTAGGCAAACGATCTCTTTTTTATACGGCAAACAGTATTTTGAAATCCAAAATTGAAAACAATTAGAGACACTGAGAAATTTCAAATGTTTGATACACTGTAAAAAATATCCGTTTTTTTTTCCGGACTTTTTCCGTATATTTGACGGTTTAAAACTTTTTTGTTGACAAAACGGTTTTTCACCGTTTTTCGCTCCAGCCATAAACAGTTTAAAACCGTCAGTTCAAATTCTATTTTTCGTCATACGGTATTGCTTTCCGTATGATAACTTTCCCTTTTCTTAAATGTAATTTTATTGCATTCATTTCATGTTTTTAATAGAGTTCCATCTCCGTAACCTTAAAACACGTGTTCTGGCAATAGTTGATTTTTACACCACTAGGTGGCGCCACTAGAGCTATAGTGACTTTAAAACTCAAATAGATTATTTTTTTCTTTTTTTTCTGCAGTCTCCGGTGGTCTAGTGGTTAGAGCGATTGCCTTTTATCTCCATGAACGCGGTTTCGATCCCCGGCTCGGAGAAGTTAGAAGTTTTGTCACCATCTTGCATCGAAATCGTCCAAGTAAGTTCAATAAAAATTATATTAATTAAACTAATTGAAATTGATAATTAACCCTTGATTAATTAATATTCCTAATTGATAATAGACATCAGCACATTTCAACTCAACTCGAACAGAAGGAGATAAGCAACTCAACTCAGTCGATGACGTCACTTACTTCGATTACCTATTTTTTACGGAGAAAACTTGATTTCATACGGTAAAAAACCGTTGTAACTACGGATTTACTTCGTAATTTTTACGGGAAAACTTGTTCATGTATGGTAAAAAACCGTTTTGCCTACGGATTTACTTCGTAACTTTTACGGTTTTGCACAACCAACCCAGCTGCCAGTTTAAAACCGTAAATTTTACGGGATTTTTTTTACAGTGTATACGCAGCAACCTTCCATTTCCTTATATGATTCTTTCATACGATTTTGCTAATGTTAACTATGATCTTTCATGTAAACCATATTCGTACTTTCATTTTCATTCTTTTAATAATGAGTGTTAAAAGTCTGGTTCTATCTTAACTTCTCGACGACAGTGTATTATTTCAATGACGGAATTGCGCACAAGTAATCAAAAATGATTCAATACATTTTCTATATAGTAATGCATCTTCTTTGATAATTCAATAAATGTAGTGCAAGCATCTGTGTAATAAATTCAGCGACATTCCGTTTCACCTAGTACGCATTCCGGTTGGGTTTTATGCGAAACAGAAAGATTTTACAGAAGACTTTATTTAGATGGCATTTTGTATCTAGTAAATAACCTTCTCCTCTACTTTCTGAATGGGACTTCGTTAAAATAGGATTTAAAAATAGTTCCTTGCTATGTTATTTTTATCCCAAAATAGATGTAGTACGTGTAAAATATTTTCAATGGATATTTTTGATGCCTTTGCTCTAGTTAGGTACATTCCTTATAAGAAGTTACCTATTGCAATGGTTCTCATGACACGACTTCCGGAAAATTTCTGCAGATCGTATATTGGTATTAACCGACATGAGGAATGCTGTAAGGATGGTGAAAATCTCGGCCGAGTTCGTAGATGGGATATCCTGTTCAAAGGGGGTGGAAATGGTGGGGGTTGAAATTTTCATTTCCCCATAATTCCTTTACAATTGAAGATAGAAAAAAAATTCAAATTAGATGAATTATCGCATTATCATAACGAACAAATTCCGTATTTAAAATTTTTGCTAGCTGCAATTGCTTAGATGTTATGAGCTGTAAAGTGATTTTCCCTCCCTTCCCCCTAACTTAAAGTATCTTTCAATCTATGGATATTACCCCTTATTGGAAAGCTCTCGTCGTTTGTAGTCTCTCCTACTTTCCTTCATTCTTGCAGCTCTAATCTTTATGAAAATAGTGGACGAAATGTTCTTTTCCTTATATCTCCGGCCTAAAGGAACGGCTTGCCGACAGTGATTTTTATTTACACTGGCATTTGCTGCAGCAGTTTATTACATTATAATTATTTGCATTGATTGCTGTTTTTATATAAACGACTTCTGATGTTTGAGAAAAATGTAACCGAAGGAGTTTGTGCAGACGCGCTTTTCTGTATAACTACCACGGAGGAAATACTTTTACCTTGAATAGAGGTGTTCTAAATATTTGAACTAAAATTTGTCCCGTTATGGGCATCAGTGGCGAATCGGGGGGGCTATTGGGCTGCAGCCCCCCCCCCGAGCTAAATCAAAATTCCTGATTTTATTTAAAATCACTACAACTGATTGTTCTTAATTTTCATTTATACAAAATAATAAAATCGTGACAACATTGCTTTCTGGCTTGACAGGCTCGAAAATTTTCCTACTTTTCTGTCATTCCACTTGTACTTGTAGCATTGAAGCGGTCGAAAACAATTTTTGGCTAGTTCTATCATTGTATTTTTTATTAAATTATCGAAAGTATTGTAGTGTTCTTTATGATTCTTATTGTCAGGTGAGGAAAGTCTGTAAAGTTAAAGTGTTTTGGTTTACATAAGCCATGAGGTTTGAGATTCGTCACTACGATACAAAATTTTTATGACCTCAGCACACCCCCCCCGGACCCGAATCCTGGATTCGTCACTGATGGGCATAGTTGAATATTTCTGTAGTTATAATGGATTCTTAGTGATACATCTTAATACTGAGGCATACACATGGAGTGATTTTGATTTAAATTATTCTAACCTACTCATAAATCTCTGGAAAGTGTTTTGAAAGAATAACTTGTATATGAAGCATAATATCCTGTTGCCTGATTAAAAAAATGCTTACTCAGCATAATATTTTTCCAAAGCATCTCATTAAAAAGTAAAGTTAGCAAAATCTGAAGCAGTTTCGTGTGAAACTGATTTATCATTTTCCAAATTTCTCTAGTTCGTTGAAGTGATTGTGTCTGCCTTTCCTTCCTGTAGATCTCTTTCAATAACCAACATGGCGTGCAGGAGTTTCGTTCTGATCGATAATTTCCTACCTGCAGAGAAATATTTAGCTCGAACAGAAGTTATTTCTGAACACTTCCTCTTTTAAATATCTGGGCTTTTTTAAAGAATCATATAGCAAATCAAGAAAATTGTTATCACAGCAATAAAAATGCACTCGAAAAAATATTCTTAATTGTTTTTTTGTTTAACCCTCCGAGCGCTCAATTATTTTGACCTTTAGCTTTCAGGTGAGAAAACTAAGCTTTTAAAGTGAATGAACATATCTTTTTTGTGTTTAATTACATCACTTTAATCTTAAAAATATTTTTCTATGAATGTTTAAGAAAATATACAGTTAGATACGAATAATCTGCTTTCGAACTCAACCTGAAAAACGGAAAAAGACGTCTCCTCCACCATGAGGGTTGAGAGTTTTCTGCTTGATAAGTAATAGGAGGCGTATAAAATACTTCACTTTGTTAGGACATAATAGGAATATAATAGTCATCCATGAAAAACATAGTAGGCGTATATATGCTTTCTTTTCGTAAAGCGACAGTTAAATTATTTAAAATTCAGTAAAAAGAAATTAATAAGCGATTTGATTCATAGATATAGTGGTTAAATTTCAGCATTTTATAGTTATTTGAAACTCCATATAGTAATGCTGAAGAGTTATATATATTTCAGATGCATTTAGTGCGAAGCATATTAATTCTTCTATTTTTATATAACATCGTCTTTTTTAAAATCGCTATATCAGCGAAATGTTTCGAAGGTTTTTCATTCAAAGCTCATTTGAGATGATAGTGTCTTAGGAATTCAAATTTATTTCATTTTTATTCTCACTGCAACTGGAAGTTAAGCTAGAGCTATTGAAATAACATTTTCGAGTTTTGCGCAAGGTACTGAAAAGGTAACTTTAATACGTGTTATTAAATATTATCATTTAAACTAGTTTCTCTCACAAAGTACTTAATACCCCAAAACGTTTTAAAAATAATCTTGATCTGAGGATTTCCTATAACCTTATAAACTTCTGTAAAATAATTTTATGTCTATCTGTTTATTTTATTTACATAATTTGTGAGTCATATTCGCAATATGTCAATGCTTTAAAAGATACCTTAAATTGTTTGATACTGATAAGTTTAAAATGTGCTGAATAAGGAAATTAAATTACTTTGAGCTCAACTCCGATAAAGATTGTTGATCCCCTGAGATTCGAAAAATATTTCCTCTTGCTCATTTATTTATTCGAAAAATAATGAACATTTTGTTAAATTGCTAGGTTTAGAATCGTTTTGTATCACACCTTTAAAAACTGTACATATTTAAAAAGTACTTTTATTTTCTTTTTTGAGAAGAAGCGTTCTGAATATAGGCAGATGCCTTATAGTGAGTTAATTCTCTTTCATGACTTATTTATTTATTTAAATGTCTTTTAAACGACTAGTTACCTTAAACGGCTAGCAGGTGATTTATTATTATTATTATTATTATTATTACAGTCGAGGCTCGTTATAACGACCCTCTGCGTCCCACAGCAAAAGGTCTTTATAACGAGTGGTCACTATAGTGGATATAATTAAAAAAATGTACACATGCACGTTCAGCAGTTCCGTAAAAATAGGCTATTTTTAAAGAGAATCCAACTAAATACTCAAATTATTTTTATCATTGGTATTAAAAATAAAATTTTATCAATTAAAAATAGATTTTAAAGTAGAAAATAAAGGAATTTTGAAAAAATACCGGGAAGAATGTCCTCTGAATTCGGACGTTGTATTGGGATTAGACGACACTGGACGGTCGTTATATCGGAAGTAAAATAACATAGATTGCATAGGGAAACACAGTTGGGTTTTTATCATTGGTCGTTGTAATGGAATGGTCTTTATAATGTGTGGTCGTTATAACGAGCGTCCATTGTATTATTATTATTATGACCCAAACCGACCGTAAGGAATTGAAGCTTGACAGGAGTAAATATGTTATGCTATGAAAAATCCGCTCAAGATGAGAATGACATGGTCAAAATTGTTATAATAATAAAATTTATTTACAGTGCAGAGGACGTAGATAAGCATAAAATCCTCACAAGTATCAACAGAATATGAGAACATAAACGAACGTAAATTAAGGAGGAGACGCGATTGTGCAATTAAATGGTAGATATTATTTCTGGTATTATATTAACTTTAATCCATGTATTTTAACCTTTAGTCCCAAGTATTTAGTATGAAAAAAGTATGCAAAGTAAAGAGTAATTTTTTCAAAATATTAAATCATAATTACGATTAAATTATCTCCGCTTAGTGTGAATCGTTTATTTAAACATTTATTTTTACTTCGGACAACAGTTATTATCTTTTATCACACAGAACATTTTCTAATTAAAACGTAAAATTGTGTGTAAATAATTTAATTAACCGTTGAAAAATTTCTTTTTAATTTCAAAAATGGCATATGCAACCAAAAAATGCTGAGTGGGTTTTTTACACTTGGTAAAATGTGCGGATAAACGAATTTCAATTTCGATTCCAATTAACTCCAATTTGTATAAAAATTATCGTCTCTTTCTATAGTATTATTTATTATCATAGAAAAAATGTCAATGAAAACATTTCAATAATTATAATTTCTTTAAAAATTTTCATTTTACCAGACGAAGAGCAAACACTGTTCCTTCAATTGTTTCTTTGACGAAATGGAATTTAGATATTCATTTAAAATGGCAAATTTAATTTTATCAGATATATTTATGTTCTGTTTCATAACAAATAACTTCATTTTTGAAATCCAATGCTGATATCATCTGTTAAAATCGAAAATAATCATAGAAATTTATTATACAAATATCGAATATAGTTCAAAACTAAATTCATATAAAAAAAACTTTTTTCAGGAAAGTTTCGAATAAGAATACATTTAGGAAAAAATAAAAAAAATGTAGTTTTGGAATGATGGAATCTCTTTTTCCTTTCGAAAAAGTAATCAAGATCATTGTATAGAATCATGCATTGAACTTGGACAGAATATTATTTTGTAATATACTCTTCGTTTTCAATATTTTGCATTGCTTTCTATAAACAGAAAGTATATCTTTGTGCTCTTTGTATGTGAAAGGAAAAGAAATATTTTCTATTGAAATACAATTCTGATCTACAAAATTCATCTGTTTCGGAGTGAGCATTTATTATAAGTATGCAGCTTTAAAATTAACATAATTAAAAATTCAGTTTTTCAAGAACATTTTTTTATTCCACATTGTTTGCTTTTAACATTCAAGATTACACATTTTAGTTAGTAACTTCGAATTCTTAGTAAAATAAAAAATTAATGGAATATTATTATAGAAAAGATTCAGCATTTTGGATTGCTTACCTTGAATATGAAGTGTTTCTTTGGGTTTTTAACTTAGTGCAATAAAATGAATATTTGATCTTGGAAAACAATCCTGATCGTTCAAACTTCATTTATCAAGAATGAACAAGCATTCTTAATATTAAACATGAAAATAACCCAAATTTTATTTGTATAAGATTTATTCAAGTAAATTTTTAAGCTACATCGTTTGCTTCAATACTGTTTACCATTACATTTTAATTAATAAATAATAAATTTATAAAAAATTAAGCTTTGAATAAATGTTATTGCACAAAATATTTTTCCTTTTTCAACATTTCAGTTTTATTTACCATAAATATGAAATATTTATTGTCACTTTTTTACTTCGAAGAAGAAAAAAAATTGTCGTTTTAAATCCAATTCTGATTTCTCTCGAAACTTCAAACTTCACTTACTAATGAAAGAACAAATATTCTAAGTATAAAGTATTAAAATTACCTTTTCCATCTACAAGAATTGTTGAAGTAAATTTTTTCAGCTACATCGTTTGCTTTGAAACTGATGCCATTACATCTTAATTAATAACACAAATGTTTTTGTTATTTTAACCAATAATTAAGAATTATGATGCTTTTAGGAAGCAGCAAAAGATTTTATTTCGAAAGAGAAGGTACAAAGTTGATTGATAAAATTTGAAAAAAATAGATTAAACCTTTTTGAAGAGAATCATGCAAGTGAAAATTAAAATTTATGTTCCATTTAAATGGCAGTGTAGTAATTTCATAACATCTGAGAGCGAAATTAAAATTTTGTTTTTAAATTTTTGCGCATAAATTTGCTTGAGGATAAAAGAAATAATAGATAAAATGAACAATATAGAAATTGGTAATAAAACAAGAAATATAATGAAAAGATAGATATTGCCGTAAAATTTCCATGATTTGATCCCATCTTATTTTTGATTAAAAATTCCAGCATCTTCCTTTTGATGATAGGTGGAAATTTTACTTTTATTTCACTTTCGCTTCACTTTGATCATTATACTTTCATATAATATATTATAACATTTCATTTTGATATAATTAAATATAACATAACATAATATGATATTATATCATTCTATGTATTATATAATGATATATTATTGTGTTTAATATTTTATTAATATACTTATACATAATATGTTATTAACAATTTAAAAATTTATTATTTGAAGTTCAGGAAAAAAAAGTTATCTAAAAGTTTTAGGAATATTTATAACTTTTGTTTTCGATATCAATTTTACTTTCCTTTACCAGATTTTAACAATATTCACAATAAACCCATATCACCTCCATTTGGAGAAAAGCGAAGAAAGAACAAATACTGTTGTTTACCGCAAGCTTTCCAATATAAAAACGTTGACGAAAGGACGAGTTTCTAATCGAACTCGAAATTTTCAAATTTCGTGAATAACTATTGTTATTAATGGGCAATTGCTCTCACTTATGATTGCGTGCCAAACTGTTGTGACTAGGGTGGCATAATCCTAAGTATTTTAATTGATCAATAGGCGGATTTCTATAAGTATCTATTTATTTTACATTTAGTGCGGCTCCACCGGGGGAGCATCACGAATACGTGGATAAGAAGCTGCCGGATATGAAAGCAGGTTCTCCCTTCTCCTGGGAGTGGTACAATAATGGTGAGAGTCGAATTATCCCCACCAGTGATAGCACGTACCTCCTACGGGAGAAGTCGAGCCGTGGACGGAGATGGCAACTAGCACTCCGGCCACATTACTCAAGCTATTGCAGCGACTGTCGTTCAAGGTCCCTAGATGTCTATGGGGGACAGAGGTAACTCCGTTTACGGCACGGTTGCATTTAGTGCACATGCAAAACCAGATCTTAGCTAACAAGTAAGTAAATTAATTATAAAATGATAATGCTGATAAAAAAAGCCATTTATCTTTGATATAATTTTAAACAATAACAAAATCATTGTTGCACTTCTAAGATTTAATCATACAGCTAAGATTCAAAATGGTATAGGTTTGGTTTGATGGAGTTTACTGGCGCAAAAACCATTTTTGATTATGCTGCGCCAAGCATATGGTCTAGGTTAAAATCTTAGCATAGTAGTTCAGTTAAAACTAGTGTCATACGCTATGAGGTGTCAACTTGAGAAGTCTACAAAAAGCTTGCCACAAGGAAAAAATTACCTAAAAACATGGTAAAAATTTCAGATCAAAGAGTAAAAACCAATCATTTTTTGAAAAGTAAAAGGTTGTGGATGAGAATCTTTGTGAAGGACATCTTTAAGAGTGATACAGGATGAGTGCAAACAGCGGATGCGTGGATGATTAAATTGTCGACATTCAATCAGAATATTCATTTGGCATTGGCATGCTGTACAATGAGGTGAAGGTTCCCTCAGTAACAGATGCCTATGAGTGTCCGATTCTAAATCTGGTAATAAATGTGTCAAACTTTCTGATTGGTAAACCAGGCCAACAATCAATTAGACGTTTGATTGAATGAAGGTTATTTGTGTCTTTATGATCCCATTGAGCTTGCCATTTTGAGTGAAGGATGGATTGAACATATTTTTTGACATCGTTGACAGGGATAGGAGAGTTTAAACTGTTGGTTGCAGACTTGGCAAAATTAAAAATGGTATAGATGTTCAATAAAGAATCATAGTGTTACAAAAATCGTCTGGTGAGTGTACGTGAATGCAGTCCAACAGGCAGGATAATAAAAAAATATATGAAGCTTTATTCCAAGAAGATTTTAGCAAAACACTAGCGTAGTACAGGTAATAAAACTGAACACCACTTTTATAAATTAACAACAAAGATCAATAATAAATTTCAGACACAGCACTTTCAATGCTGCTCAAATGTCCCTCAGTTCACCAGCTTCACTACTGACCAAACTCCAACTGAATCACTCTCAGCTTCAGACCTTGCTTTTTATACCTTTTCCAACTGGAAGTGACGTCACATAATAATCTCCAGAAGGTTTTTGAAATTTTCCCCTCTTAACAGAAACATTACCACAGTTCATGAATTTTCTAGAAGTTTCGTTTCGTCACCAAGTCGTCAAAATGTTTGCCAAATTTGTTGCCAAAGTCAGAGTTCATTGGTTTGGCTCCCAGTAAAACATCTGTAAAACTTTCTTTCCCACCATAAAACTAGCAAGTTAGGGAAACACCTTGAAATCTTCGGAACAAAGAGATGTAATACTTCGGTTTACATGCCGAATGGAACGCTTCACAGAAATCAATAAAACCCCTGTCTACGACTGGACCAGAAATAACTACTGAATTAGCTCGCTTATTATTAAGCGTCGAATAAATCATACCAAAGAAATGGAACAAAACACTGTCCATGAACCAACCAAAAATAAAACGCCATTTAGAAAATAAAAGATTCCATCATCCGTATTATCAGATGGAGAATGGAATTCAGATATTCAGGAATCCACTCCAGTGTTAGAATTCAATAATCTTATTTTAATCACAAAATTAAATAATAAACTGAATCTTATTTTAATCATAAAATTTTATGTTTCGGTATAATCCACCTGTTCTGTAATTGCATAGATTCCGTGCTTTTTCCATCAGTAAATGTTAATCATACAAAATCGTTTTCTCCTCTTCCGATTACATCTTATGAGTTCAACCTATGAAAGAGAAAAAAGAAAGATAAACGACAATAAAAAGCAGTTTAATGTGCTTTGGAATGTTGAACTGATTTGGCAGTTCAAACAATCAAATGGCTATCAACATAGAATTCCAGGACATTTAAGCTAATATTTTGGGTAAAGAACCGTTACAATTTGTTTTCCTTCTGGTTCTAAATTTCCTTCTTACATGCAATGTCTTTATTTAAGGAAAAAATGTCTAACAAATAAATTACCGAACCTGGAGACAGGCACAAACGTCGAGCATTCCAAAGCGTATTATTTTAGAAAACATTAAATAGCTATAAGAAATGAGCAGAACATGGATGAAAATCAACGAATCCATAGTTTCGAAATAGATGAGAGTAGAATTAAATAGAAAACAATTTCTTCATTAATATGTTATTGTGAAGATAAGTTTATTTTTAAATAAATGCATGGCTATGGACAAAAATGGTCCTTCAGTAGAAACTAAATTTCACATTTCAGCACTTGTCACTGATTTAAAAGCTCGAATATTTACATAATTTGAATTGAATAAGGACAAAGGAATTGAATAAGGAATTGAAAAGGACAAAGAATAAGGATGAATATCCAAAAGGACAAAAATCAATAGAAGCAATTTATTTGGTGTGCGCAAGTGCAGCATCATCCAGGAAAAAATTGCGAAGTACAAAATAAATAAAAATATTAATAAAGGGAATTTTATTTGTGGAAAAATTAAAAATACAAAAATAATAGCACACAACGATAAGAAGTAAGAATCTGGTGGATGACTTCATCAGAGGCCATTCATCCATGCAGATTCGAAACTGGAATAGGTTTTCTGTAGAGGAAAAAGACTTTAAGGTCTGATTTAATAACCGCTAAGGCCTGAACCCATTCCGGAATGTATTGGAAAGAAAAACATTTATTCACAAAGAAACGTGTTTGTAAGCGTCCTTTCTTTTGTTCCACAACTTTTATTAGAGGTAAGATTTTAAGCCCTTTTTTTCCATACTTTGTTTAAAGGACTGTTGTTAATTTCTTCTTTGTGGATAAATGTTTTTCTTTCCAATACATTCCGGAATGGGTTCAGGCCTTAGAGGATTTTAAATCAGACTTTAAAGTCTTTTTCCTCTGTAGAAAACCTATTCCAGTTTTGAATCTACATGGATGAATGGCCTCTGATGAAGTCATACACCGGATTCTTACTTCTTATCGTTGTCTGCTATTATCTTTGTATTTTTTAACTCTTCCACAAATAAAATTAACTTTACTAATATTTTAACTTATTTTTTACATAATTTGAGCTATTTATATTTTTATTAGCTGATACCCGCGACTTCATTCGCGTAGTATAATTATTGGGACCTTTTGTATTTCCGAAGTCTTCAAGATATTAATATATCAGGATCTCTTTATAGTTTTTTCTTAGATCTTTCTTTAGATCTTTTCTTCTTTCTAGATCTTTTTCTTAGCTCTTTCTTTAGATCTTTTCTTCTTTCTAGATCTTTTTCTTAGATCTTTTCTTCTTTTTAGATCTTTTTCTTAGATCTTTCTTTAGATCTTTTCTTTTTTTTAGGTCTTTTTCTTAGTTTTTCCTCTGGCTGCAGGATGATAACCCTATTAGCACAAGTTATTGTACGATATTTCTACGACGTTGTTCAATATTCTGAACGCTGCACAATATTGTGAAGATATCGTAGCAATATTGTACAGTATCTTGTGCTAATAGGGAGGACTGCCAGGTGAACCGACTCTGGAGCGCATTTGAAAACTTTTTCAAAAATGAATTAAAATTAAAAAGAACGTCGCATATAAATGAAATTGGCATCATTGAAAAGCTTAGTGTTTTAGCTTTAAGATGTTTTTAAAATAGTTTTTGTGCAATAATGTGATCCGAAGTTATTGTGGCAAACGTTGAAATTTAAGGTAAATTTTAATTAATTAAAATTCTAATTAAAATTTCGAAAATTCCTTTCTTAGTGAGCACCTACTATCCAAGAAGCAACAAGCTATCAAATGTCAAGTTTCTAGTCCCAGTGGTTTTGGGAGATTCGTCAATGAATCAGTGAGTCCCTTTCTCTTTTATATATGTAGATAATACCTTTTCAATTAAACTTAAAGTTAATAGTAAGTTAAAATCTTAATATAAATAAAAGTCATTGTGGGTTTGTATGTTTGTATGTATGTTTGTATCTATGTTCCACATCTCCTCCTAAACCACGGCACTGATTTCAACCAAACTTTGCACACTTGTTAATTAAGACTAGGGTAAGATTACTGTCAACTTTTTAAAGCGCTAAAATTAATTAAACAGTCAGTTAATTAAAAAGTAACCGAAACCGTTTTTCCGCTGTAAGTTCGGAGCCCCGAAAATTATTTTTATACCATCTTAAAGTTCAAAATTTTACCCTTTTAATGATATCAATTTTATATCTGTGACATTTTTCCTTGAATTTGTATTAATTTTTCAAAATTTAAAAAAAAGTTGACACGCAGACGATTTTAAAATAAATCAAATTTAATGATACTAGAATTGATACTGATAAGTTGCTAGGGAACGGTGTAATTACTTTGCCATTATTTTTTCTGTTTATTTTTTTTCAAATATTGTTTGGCAATGTTTTCATTGGTTCTTAAAGAATTCTAAAGCTTATTTAATTAGATTAAAAAAATCACTGCAGTTCATATCACCTGTCCTTTTTACCTGCATTTCCGAAGAAATAATAAATCCTTAATAATATATTAAATGAGAAAGTGTGTCTGTCTGTTTGTTACGCTTTCACGGCCAAACTACACGTGGAATAACTTATTTTGAATGTCAAACATCACGTGATCATAAAGAAACTCGCGATTATGTGATCTTTCAGAGAAAATAAACAAATAATTTATTAATGGAATAATAAATGTAATTACTCAACTCGACGCTTGATTTTCATTTTTCGAGTTTGCTGTCGATTTAATTTTAGTGATTTATACTTTTCCATATCAGATTTTAATCAAGAAGCTGTCGATAAATTGACGCCGGGACAGAAATCTATTGATAGATAGAATATAGCTGCAATAGTTTTTAGATTAAAATTTAGAAACTAAAGTTTATTATAACTTAAGGAAAATATGCGACGATATAGTATTTTGTTTTATGTATTCTTTTAAATGGTAGAAGTGGATGACATATAGCATGATGGATGGTACACAGATTATAAGGGCCTGATGATACCATTGAGTACAATGATGTAATTTACAGTAACGGAGAATATATGAGGAATAGAGAATGGTTGTTGAATTAGTAATTTTGGCACTGATTAATGAAAGTTTAAGTCAGATAAATAAAAAAATATATATGTTACAAGTAACATCATATCCTGTAGAGTTCTTGAACTCCTTAGAATTGGCAGGGGTACCTTCCGACAAGCTGATATTAAAAGTCGGTGTGCTAGTACTATTGATACGTAACCTCGATGTACCGAGACTGCGCACAGTTACAAATTGCACACCTGGGTCCAAACGTCTCAAGAGTGTTTAAAAACGAGAGAGTGTTTTAATTTCACGCATTCCGATAATACCGAAGGATTTTCCATCCAATTTCAAAAGGTAGGCTCAGGGCCAGACACTCAAAGGGGCAGGCGTACATTCGGAAAACCATATTTTTCCCATAGGCAACATATGTGGCGTGTTCAAGTGTGTCCACACCACAAAACCTCTACATCCGTGCAAAAAACGTAAAATAAAAAAACGTAGTATACAAAAGTGTGTTAGCATAGATAAACAAATTACCTAACTATAACAGCAAACACTCCTGTTAGTCGTCCAATAATGTATTATCAACCGTCAAAACTTTTAATTTTCCCTTTCAACATGTAACGAAACATTTACATTCGTGAATTTAAAAAAATTAATACTTCAAATTCTTCGCGCACGAAGTCGCGGGTTACAGCTAGTAATGTATAAAGGTTTATATGTATGTACAAATAAATAAACATGTCCGTATGTCTTGCAGACGATTTTACTTTTAAAAGGAAAGTAAATTTCAACAAGATGTGTCAGGTTTGATTTTTCTTACTTAATATAAAATTATTTCGTAATTCTCTTTTGATTAAATTAACACTTGGTTTATTCTTTAGACCATTAAGGTAAATTTTTAATGCAAATTAATATATTTTAATTCGACATGCAGAAACAGCTTTACACCACTAAATACCATATCAGGTAAGCATATATTAAATATATCTAACTAATTGAGGTAACTATCTAACTAATTAAATATATCTATCCATTTGAGGTTACGGTATTTGAGGTTATGCATCATAATGCATAACCTCAAATGGAATTACTCCCGCCCTGCCGTAGCGTCCAGGGTCCAAACTGAAGAAGGAAACGGCTTGGATACTGAGGTCGGAGTCCTAACAGCCAATACCAGTCACGACCACCGTCCGGCCCCTCCTGAAACAGGTACATATCGTCGCCTAAGTGGGAGTAACTCAACCCACCATTATTATACCCACAAGGGAAGCAAGAACCCGCTTTCGTATCACTATACCCACAAGGGAAGCGAGAACCCGCTTTTGTATCCGGAGACTTCTCATCCACATACTCGTGGTGCTTTCCGGTGGGGGATCGTAAGTAAAATCATGAGATATCAACGGAAAGCTCCATATGGGATTTTATCATCTAAATTGCTCTATTGGAATATCGGCTTTTCTGCGGAAAATGATAGGTAATTAACGTTTCATGTACATAACGGAATTTTACTGTGCTTTGAAACGATCTTTTTCGAAAATAAATCTGATAGATAATAAATTGCGAACAATGTATATTACTTTTTAGATGATACCAGCCTATACGCTATTCAATGTAATGCATGTCATGTTGTAACGAAAGTTTTTTTAAATTAAAGATTAAAGAAAAAAATTATTAAAATTATTTTTAAAAAATCTAAATTTTTTTAAAAAAATTAAATCTTAACTTTCGCAGAAAAGTTATTGGAGAAATCCTTTAAACAACGTCGGTTTTTCGTGTATATTCCCTGCATATTTGTATTTAATTACTTAATCTATGTAAAAAAGTGCTGTCTAAAATAATAGTTTTGTATGTTTTTGCATGTTATTAATTGAAATTAATTTTTTCAATGTTTTAATTTGTATATCAATGAAAATAATTTAATAGTTTCATGAAATCATTCAAAGCTTGGAAATCTTTATGTTTTATTCTTCAAAAGTGGGTCTTGCAACATCGTTATCATCACTATTTGATTATACATTACAAATACGCTCATCTGAGCACTGCAGATGTAGCTCCGAGACTAAACACTGTCCATAAAACAACTTTCAGCTACCAGCATCTTATACCTGATTTCTTTCGGAGCGGATTTTAATTGCGTTTTAAATCTTAATTCTCTCCGAGAACAAATTAATTAGTAATTAATACCTCTGAAACAAAATTTTGATTTTTCAAGCGAATGGTTTCGGTGTAAGGAGAAAATAATGATGATACGCAAAGTTTATCTTCATTCCTAACATTTCAATAATTAAGAAAAGATTTGCTTCTAATTATGACAGTCATAAACAGAAAATAAAGGCAATAATATATATACGCAAAGGAAGAAAGCAAAGATAAACACTACATGATTATTTGCAATGTTGATCTGGTATCACCATACTAGGCTGCATTTAATCTTTTAGCTGACCAAGCACTCGGAACATTGATTCCGAAACTTTTTTATCCGTGATTATAAATACCATATTTTGGACATACCTTGATTAGCTAACAAAATGAAAAGACTCATGACCTCGCAGTTTCTGCTAGCATTGTGAATTAAAATACCACGATAAATGAAGTCTTTTTGTTGTTGAAGAACTCATTCAATTGTACATGGTAAGGTTCTGTCGCATGAGACATTTTTGCAAGCTTTTATTTAACTTGACTTGTTAAATATTGAAATTTCGTGATTGATATTTCAGTCACTTCTTGATACACTAGAGTTCTAAAATTATGTACACTTGAGTGTTCTCCGGAAAAATACACTATTTCAACACTTTCAGAACTTAACCCCTTAACTGGTTTGCCCATCCGCGGTCCGTGCGTCGAATTATCGCAATTTTAAACTTATGAACCAAAACATTCACAGACGCCATAATTCGATACAAAAATTACTTGGAATCTATAAATATTTCATCTGTCCTTTAGATTCTCAATTGAATAAAAATAATTACTCATTCCCGAAATAGATGATACCATCTATTTAGATAGTTGAGAGAACAAAGCAGTTAAGGGGTCAATTATCGGTTAATTAATTTATTTCTATTAAATGTCGCTTTCATATGCGTGGCGCCATCTATTGATGAATTTGAGAAAGAAGTTATTTTAAGAATCGATCCCATTTGCATGAATTAATTGCGAAATATACTAAAGATTAAAAATAGGAAAATAATAATGATGAAATTGTTTTCAGAAACATACCTTCATTAGTGCACTAAAAAGTCGAAAGTAGTAATTCAATCAAAAAATATGGACATCAAAATTTAAATCGTAAAAGAGTGAGGCACTGAGAACAATATCGTTAAGAAATTAAGCCGCAATGAATATCATAAGAGAGAATATTCCTAAACATTTATTAAATTAAAAATATATTGTAGATGCGATTAAAACTCCAATAAATTCGTTTAGAGTATTTCTTTCAATATGCTTTTACTATTCTGTTTTGAGGATCATATCTTTGTTTAAAAAAATACCTACTTTTTAGGACATTATTAAAAACGTATCTTTAGTTTTATTTTTATTTCTGCCGTTTGCGAATTAGATTTTAAAAATACCAAAGATACTACTACAGTGAAACCCCGTTTGGCGAGCATAATTCGTTCCAACAGCTTATTCTTCGTAGTGCGAAATACTGGTTAAGAGAAACCATTTTTCCCGTATAAATTAAGGTAAAATACGATAATGTGTTCCATGTCGAAACATATACTCAAAAAATTTATGTATAACATTTATTCAAAGAAAATTATATATAACATTGTTAAGGAGCGTGAATCGTCATTATATTTTCTTCTATCGCGGAATGAACCAAACTGGAATCCAAATTCGATTTGCAGAAAAAAACATCGTAATAATTAGAAACAGCCTTGCAATTGCTTTTCGTTTATCCATAAGAGAGCAGGTTTTCAGCATCGTCAAGCACCTCACTATCTTTGAAGCGTATATCTCCTCTCCTTGTTTTTGAGGATAGTGCAAATCCTTGATGTAGATCGACTGTATGTGCGTGTGCGTTCTAGATCACCCAGGCTAACACCTCGTTCTCGCTTTTCAACGATTTTAAGTTTCATTTCTATGGTTATTTTTTTCTCTTAATGCTGTCTTTTTTAGGCTTTTTCTTCGGGAACATTTTTCGAAGGGTTCTAAACCTTTACCAAAAAAAATCACAAATAATATATCTGAACACAAGTTTGGAAAAATATCTGATTACAAGCGCCACTAAAATGGTAGCGGAACGAGTGCTGAATTCGGACTGATGTAGCACAATCCGGGACTCACCTCTCCTCGTTACTTGTTGTATGAAACGTCGCTCGTTAAGTGAGTCATTTTTTTTTTTACAATTTGTTTTGCTCGCTATGTGAATTACTCGTTTTGCGAGGTCGTCGTTAAGCGAGGTTTCACTGTATTAAGTTGTAAACTTTAAACTTGAATTTTTTAAATCGAATTTAGATTATTTTGACGTTTAACATTCAATATGCATTGTAGCCAATTAGTATTTCTGAAATAATCTACACTATTAAAATTCGACGTGTATGTATGCTTGTATGTGTGTGAGGCTATCTTCTCACGAACCGCTGAACAGAGGAGCGCTCGGAAAGTACCAAAAGATGGGGAATAATCCAAGGAATCCATTTTGACCATTTAAATTCCGAAATTTTAATTAGTTAAAAAGATATTAATTAAAAAAATTAATTTACGACAATATTTTTCATTGTTGCAGTGCAATTCAAACTGTTTCCATTGTTTAAACAAATATTTAATTGCGTTTTTCTCTTTCCTTGTTGAAAGTTGCAACAATACAATATAGATCATATATAACAATGCAATATGGATGACGTTGTGTGCAGGTTTTGGTAATTGAAACAAAGAAGCAGAGAAAATTAAATCACTCAAATAGGGTTTTACTAAAATTTTGTTTTCCGTGAGGTTTAACTTTGAGATTTCATGTATGCAGTGCATCTTGCTTCATGCGTACATATACTGGAGGCGGGCATATGAAAAAATATTGATCCCGAGCAATGCTGGGTTATCTCCTTCCCTCCGTACTAAAGTCAGACGAAAAAAATAATTCCGAAATCCGAATTTTACAGAATAACGAGTTTTGTATTTTTTGCGATTTTTTAAAAAATGAGTCGATTTCGACGTGTTAATGCGGACGGAATGTTTGAACAGCTATTTTCTCCTTATTTATCTCGGAGAGAATGTTGGGCATGTGTCACGTGATCTCACTTCTTCTCTCCGCCAAGGAATGACGCATTATTCGAGATAGAATAATGAGGCCGGGCCGCGCACCTAATAGTATAATAATATGAGAATTGTGCATATTTTCTTTAAGTGTTTTTCAACTTCAAAACTGTTTTAGTTTTATAATAGGATCAGTGTTAATTAATTAGAAAATGCCACAATGAAAGCATCCTGTTCTTTTGGGGGAAGAATACTTCTTGAACCATTTACCTTTTCAGCTAAAAGAATTATACGACAAAGGAGATGTTATATAACAAAAATATGAAACATAGCCAATCAACTTTCTTGAAAATGATGCAATAACTCCTAAAGCTGTAATTCTGACTTATTTTTGAAAACTGCGGTTTTTAAGAACATAATCGCTGTTGTAATTATTATTAATTTATGTGAATCACTTTTCCTAAATGGACTGAGAAATCGTATTTTTACTTTCCCGTTTACGAAGTTTATATAAAAAAAGTACTGTGATTGTGAAAAAGTTCGATCTTTTGATGAACCTCTACGTTCTACACCTCCCTGAGTCCGAAAAAAAAACACTTTTTCCAGCTATGTATATCTCTTTTCTTGATAACTCAAGAAGACAACTAGCTAGACAGATGAAATTTGGAATGCAATATTTACTCCAAAACATAGATTTCTATCGAACTTTGGAAGAAATCCATCTACGGGAAGTCTATCTGTCTATCCATCGTATGAATATGGACACTATAAATGAAATACACAAAAAGCCAGAAGAATGAAATTTCACACATTGTTTTATATTCAAAATGGCAATACTCGATCGCATTTTCGGCTCAATCAGCTGAAGAGTTGACCGTCTGTCTGTCTGTTTGTCCGCATGTGAGCCCATTTGTTCAAAAAACGCGAAGATCTAAAGTAATGGAATTTTTTTTGTAGTCTTGTCACCAAGATTGTAGATCTATATCAAATTTCGGTCCTCATTGGTCAGTAAGAAGATGTTCGAAATTCTTTGTCAGTTTTCTTCACTATACTGCAAAGCATAAATTGAATCGTATTGCTTTAATATACGAGAAAGTCAAAGCCAGAATACTAGGGTCATTCTCACGAAAAGGTGCTTTTTTACATCTTTCTTAAACACGAGATAATTTTTACTAATACTCAAATAATTAAAAAGAATTTTACTTTTTTCTTCAGTATTAACTAATTTAAAGTCTCTAGTTAAGGTCTATATTAATATTTTTTTAAATGTATAATTTTTAGTTAGGAATTAATTTTTAAACTTTGTCCCTGGAAAATTGAGTTTCCCTCCAAGGACAAAGAAAATAACTTTAAAAAATATCACAAATGGCAGGTCATGTCAAATTATCATGAAAGAGTTTATAAGAGAGACAGATAATTTCTTCTTTAAGGAAAAATTTTCGTTTTATTGGCGAATTTATTGAATATATATTTTAATTTATTTGTTCCATTTAGAGCTTGGTAAAGTTCTCAGCATCCACTCCGCGGGCGTCATAAATAAGTTAAGAAAAATCTAATTTATAATTAAAATACAAAATTTTGATAGGTTTAATATCGAATTTAATAAAAATAAGTGTACCACTTTAGTCACGTAAAAACCAAATCACTTAAAAATTCAAAACTTAGTTTTTGCCTCCTCCGTGGTCACTCCACCGAGAGGATGGCATTGTCCATGAAAGAGACGAAATCTCAAAAATCATGATACAGTTAGATAAATTAAAATAATATCAATGAAAAGATTTTAAATAGATATTTTTTATGAAATTTAGTGATTTTCTTTTGTATTTTTTTAAAAGAAAATTGAAATTATATTCTCGAAAATAATTAAGGTCGCAACTTATGAAAGTGTTTAGCTAACGAAAACAATTCAGAAATGTAAACTATTTTTTATAAATTTTATTTTTAATTATAATTAACCAAAACAAATTCAAACTATAGGAGATATTTTAACATTGTTTATAAGGAATTCAGGGGCCAAAGCAAAAACATTTGAATTGTCGATGAATTCGAATTAAAAATGACCTATTTAGCCAGTTTCCACTATGTATGATTTAAACAATATTTTTCTCTTGAAGAACAACAGTATTTTTTCTCCAGTACATTATTTATCCTCCTTAAACAGTATTTTTTCCCAGTACATTATTTATCCTCCTTAAATGGTATTTTTTCCTCCAGTACTTTATTTATTCTCCTTAAACAGCATTTTTCTCCTTTAGTTCTTGAAAATCATACTAAAAAGTTTTAACCCTCCATTAGACTCGAAAAAAACAACAGATGACTTGGGTATATTTTTCGTTTCTCATTGAAACCAGTTGGCAATAGTTTCGAGCCCTTTTAGCTATCTTCATAGACCTTCCAGGAATGTGGTTCAACGAAGTTTCGGTTTCAATCAACCACAACCAAAACCCCAAATCTTATCTCTGAAACTGCCGCGCTCTGATTCGCAAGTGTCTTTTTTCACTCTATTTCTTTCCATTTAAATATTTTAAATCGTGTACTTTTGTAATTGTTTAATACAAAATTGATTTATCGTGGGGAGCGAATTACTTTTAGAAAGTGTAAATAAGTGCAGGTTAAGTTACCGCAGTGAATATTGCAGATTTAATGAAAGCATTTATTTACAGCAACACACAGAAAGACACACTAAAGGTTATGACAGATTAGACGTAAGAGAATATTGTTTTTCCCCTCTGCTTATACGGTAGTGTTGGAATTCAGAATACAAAGCAACGTAATCGTCAGATTAAGATCTTTGTTCTCTATTTTGCACATGCGCAGTATCAACCAATAATAGCTTACAGAGTAGCAAGGAGCATACTACTTTAAAAAAAGGGGGGAGGAAATGGGCATTAAATTCCAACAGATTGTCTGACATAGACGTGACTAATTTTAGTACTTTTTCTTGTTTCACAATGACTTTTAAAAAGTAGAACAATTTTTATGAGGATGATATGTAAGAAATTGGAAGATGGGGAGATGGGCTTTTGCAGTATAGTGGAAATAAAATTGATATGTACACAAATAAATAAATTTCAGGTATTTAACCATAAAAATTAATAATTAAGACTCTTTAGATAAAAAAAAGAGAATGTTATCTGAAAGATAGCCACGCCTTATATGGGTTTATGCTGAATTTTGCTGAAAGAAATCCTTTGATTAGATTTAATACGATTGGGGGGTTTTGGGGATTTCAGCAACAAAGGCTATTATCCACTATTCATTCCAAAGTTCTTTTCAATCCGTAATCAAAAAAGAGATGAAAATTGCCATCAAAAGACGGGCTAAAATTATTGCCGATCTGATTCGGTCAAGAGAAAGAAACTGACACCCTCCTAGAAAGGAAGAAATCCTTTTCACCGAAAAAAAATCAGCCGACTCTCTTCTTCACCAAACTATTTAACAAAATTTGTTTAGAATAACCCATAACAATCACACTTAATTCGAAATAATTTGCACCTGCCACCCACTAAATTAACAATAGCCTGATCCGATCGAATTATAACAACGCCTAACTAATAAAGAGGATCAGAAATTGCGAGACTGGGGGTGTCATCCCCCTCCCCCAAAGTGTTCAGTTTATTACAACAGTCCTCACTCGCTTGGCAATCGGAAATTGTCAGATGGCAGAGATATTGGCAAACGTCGATAACGGATGCAATGGATGGCGGGAATGCTGTTTATTATCTCGTTCTGGGACAGAAGACCCAGTATTCTAGATTTCCGGATAATTAACAATTAAGTCTTAGTTAGGTTAGTCAAATACGTTCGAAAATCCATTGCGTCGGGGCATCAGTATTCAAGATTAATGAATGAAATTCAATGAACTAGGTGTGATAGTGATCAAAGAATCGTTCATTTTCTGCATGTGACAAGTCCATTTAATGCCTTTCATGATGCTATGAATTGTTTTATACGCTCAGAAGTGGCGAATCCAAGGGGGCTATGGGGCTGCAGCTGCCCCTCCCCGAACTAAGCCAGAATTCTTGATTTTATTTAAAACATTGAAACTGTTTCTTCTTAATTTCCTGTTTAAAAATAATAATAATAACGTGACAACATTGATTTCTGGCTTGACAGGCTCGAAACTTTTTCTACTTTTCTAGTCATTCCACTTGTACTTGTAGCGTCGACGCGGTTGAAGACATTTTTTGGCTAGTTATTTCATTGTAATTTTTATCAAATTATTGGAAGTATTATATTGTTCTTTATGATTCTTATTTTTAAGTGAGTAGAGTCTGTAAAGTGTTTTGGTTTACATAAGCCATGAGGTTTGACATTCGTCACGACGATACAAAAGTTTTTCTACCTCAGCCCCCCAACCAAATCCTGGATTCGCCACTGACGCTTAGTGTTTGGTACTGAAAATTGAACGGGCTCCTTATTTTTAACTTGAAGTAATTACCCTTAAGGTTTTACTTCAGAAGTAAGGAATCGCGAAATAAACTTTTGTTGTTTGTCTATTTCTAAACATGATGGTTTT
>BGPR01022472.1:0-25342 GCA_013235015.1 Araneus ventricosus | reverse complement strand
ATTCCCTTTAGTAATACTGTACGTGTTAATAATCATTCATTCTTTTCAAAATTTGTTGTGGAAAGAAATTTCAACATCTGAAATCTTTCCGGCTGTAAATATTTGCCTGACTAATGCTTTCTGAAAGCTTAAGGCGCAACATTTTGCACTTTCAGGTCATCGACGAAACAGACTTATATCCCCCCTTCAATAGAAATGTTCCTAAGAACTATGAATCATCGGAAGATTCATTTGCTAAGCTCAGGAGGTTAGTGCTGAGGTTTCCTTTGAACGCGTAGCAGGTAATTATCAGATAGATTAATCGATTGCAGATATTTGCTCTCATCGATTTATTCATTCAACAATGAAACATCATCACCTTAATGTTCATTGCAATTAGTGCCTCGTTTCGCCACAAAAATCTATTCTCCCGTATTGACTGCCCCACGCCGGAAATTCTAACGATTTATACGATGCCTAATGTGTTTCTGTTTATTTTCCTAAGCGATTCTGGTATCGGGTCAAGATTAATTATATTAATTATTTTCTAGAATAACAAATTGTCTAAGCCAATCCGAAAACATCTGCTAAGTTCAAAGGCATATACTTAGCCTACTTTGGAATGTGGAATTCGAGAATGCTTGCTAATATATTGTTATAGGATTTTAACGAATAACTTGCAACTGGTTTATAAAACAAATCAATTTTTATTCGTATTTGATCCGTTTAGTTCATGTACCATTAATGACAAAGTACACAGTAAAGGAATACTGGATACTTTTCCGTTTACGGAATCCCAGACAAATCCCTCCAAATTCTAGCGGCAGATAGCTAAGATTTGGCGATCTGAGCCAAATTGAAATCTTTCCATTGTTCCGTTTTGGTTCTATGAACGCTCGAATTTGTCAATCTGCGCCAAATTCGAACAACCTTAATGATGAATGTTGGCGCTAAAACCGAATAACGCCAAGATTTCAGCTTGGCGACGAATGTTGTTTCATTAATGGTAAAGCACCTAATATTACATGTTAATTTTCTTTGGAGCTGTAAAGTATACGATGAATGATGGTGATGATTTTTTAATAAAGCTTATATTAGAATTGTCTGTAATTCATTAACTAACTCAGTTTTATTTATTAAAAGATAGCAATAAAGTTTCATTTATGCTCTGCTTTTAAAATAATGATTACTTTTTAAAACTCTTCTTCCAACATAAATATTAAAATGTTTTAACATTATATTAATTTTGTCAGTTGTAATTCAACACAAATGTCTTACCCAGGATGTAGATTATTTTCCAAATATAATTTGTAAAAGAGAAATTATACGTAAAAGACAAGAACAACATCACAAGATTAGCATTATGCTTAATTCCATTTTTTCATATTAATATTTCTTAGGAAAACACCAATGTAGTTGTAATTTAAGTACGTTTCTTAGATTAAGATTATGAAAAAATATTTAGAAAAAATCAAACAAATGATGCGTATATTACTAGCGATATAACTTTTAAAATAGCTGAAAACGAGAAAAAAGCACTTTTAAAAGCTAGAGACAGCGAAAGTAATTATAAATCTGGCTTTCAAAAATGCTTGCAAATTCTGATACAAAGCGTCTTTAACCCTTCAACCGGCTGAAACGTAGAAAAGTCGCTCTCGGATGACTATTCTAAAACCGGCTCCATCGCAGAAAGTCGTTCTTCGATTACTCTTAAATCGGCTCCGTCATAGGAAGCTGCTCTCTGTTTATTACCCGAAAACCGGCTCCGAAACATTTGCGTTCACCATTTAGCTACAGAGAGGCCGTTTTCAAAGCATTCAGCTGAAATATTTTTGCCGTTCAAAGGGTTAAAACATTTGATATCACTATAAAATATAGAAATTCTCTTCTATATAATAATGTGTTATTCAGGGTTGACAGCGTATAAGTTAGCCGGCCATTTGATTTGTTAACAAATGTTGATAATATTATACAGGTGGTGTCCACGCATAATTGCGAGAATGCAAGTGACCGTTCGCAGTGCTGGTTCCTGCGAAATGTAGAAATTTGCTATCCTGTCTCGAAAGTTATTGGAGATATGGAAGATGTTAGATAGATAGATGTTGAACACTCTCGAATCAGTTATTATTATTCATATTTGACTCACTCTATAATGTATAAAGCAACCTACTATTCGATTCGAAATGCCAAGACCAGCACTTTTGAACGATTTTATTCAGAGCGACAGACAATGAGTAAGATGAGGGCATTTCCAGAGTTCTTTATTAGATCACACAAAGTAAAATGTAAACATTTCCCCCTAAATTTTTCACTTACCCCTATTTTTGTGATATCAACTCCATCTAGCGCATGCGCAAAAGCGCGGAGGGTTTTGGAATCCGAGAATATACATTATTATCCAGACAATTAACCAGATAATTTCTTTAATTAAGTATTTTTATACTTTTCTATAACAATGCTTAATTATTTAACAAATTTCCAACAGCGATGACAACAAAAACGAACATTGTTTTGTTCTTAAGTGAACAGCAATTCTAACGGAAAAGAAAAAAGCATTGGATCATTTTTAAAACCTTTCGATCTTCAGTAATTTGAAAGATTTGTATCTGATTAATTTAAACTTAGCTTCCCCGTATCAAAATGCATATCCGATGTTTTCAGATTTAATTCTACAGCTTTTAAGCAAATAAGGACTTCTTTGTTATTTTATTTAAAGTGTGACTAAAAAAGCGAAAGAAATATTGGCTCTTGCTCAAAAATGAAATGAACTTCTTTCCGTAATCATTTTCATGCAAAGCATTTAATCACAGTTGTTTTTAAAAAAGAATGCAAATAGAAACTTTTATTTCTTTTGAAGTTGTTTATAATCCTTTAGAAATAAAAATGACACTGAAATTAACCTGCCATTAAAAGGCGCTATTTTTTAATCAATAAATACTTTGTATGAAACTGAATAGAAGAATAAAAGGATATGTGTTTTGTTCCCTAAAATCTAATTGAAACTCAGAAAATCTAATTATACTTTTGGTGCTATTGAAAAACTGGAATCGCATTTGTTTATAAATCCATTCAATTTAAGTTTAAGTCTCTTTCAAAGAAATAACCAAATGCATCTTTCATTATTTTTACAGTTGCGTCGAAGGATGTAATTTGCTCCTTTAGTGACAGATTATCATAAATTATAGTACTTTACAAATCTGCAATGTAAGGATGGAAAAAATTAGTTTCTTAAAGTATCTTCTAATTGTAAATTACTTTAATGCTTAAAAGCATTTCGAAATTAGTTCCCAATAATAAAACTTTACCACGTTTGAGTTTTAGACAGTTCAAATAATTCATATCAAAGTCTTTTAACTAGATTTCTAAAAAGTAATTTATGTTTTAAAATTGCCAAAATAATGTCTTCCGATTAAAGTAAATGGTTATGAAGAGCGCACTGATTATATATTTAAGGCTCAAAGCAGTGAATATGTTTCTATATTATATATGTGAAAACGAAGAAAATTTATTATTTATCTTATTTGTAAAAAATTGTGTAAAAATGTATTTTTTCCTTTTTGTGGTTACCTATTTTAAATTACCTATTCTTTCCATAACTTCAGTGTCTGGTTACCAGCGGGAGTCTTCATCTCTACTATACTTCCACAATTTCGATCATTCACTCAACATCCGCAGTGTATGTGGGTGTATTGCTCGTTAAATCATACGTCGGGGGCTAAACGACCTCCCGCTGGTGTGGTGTAGAAGTTTGGAGAGGGAGAGGCAGATCAGGTGTCTTCTTCGTGATCTGACCGTGGTTCAAAATTACGAGGTCCGTCCCAAAATATTCTTCATGTTACTTCAAATATGGAAGTTATTATAGTTAGTTATAAGGAGCTTTTAGAACGAAACCAAAATTTGGAGCGTTTTTTCACTGTGTCATTGAAGAGAATGGTATATGTATTTTGGAAAACTACATCTTGTATCAGACCGATTTACTCCAAAATTTTATACAAATCTACAATTTTGTAGTTAAAACCAAGTTTCTTTTGTTAGCTCACTCAGCTTATAGGTTATCATGTTTCCAAACACATGCAGACAGTTTTTATTTTGACAGATTTGATTCTAACAACAATTTTGGTATGAAGACTATATTAATTTTATCTCATCTAGTTTTGATTATCGAATTCACAGAAAAAATGAATAATTTAAAAATTGTGTTCTTTGATCTCAGGGAGTTCTAATAGTAGAGATTCATCAAAATATAAAAATATTTTGACGAATACAATATTTTCTCTTTGTAAAAATACACTAATTTTTAGTTATGACATCAGGCGATTGTTATAAACGTATTAAAAATGAGTTTTAAGCAATAAAGCTTTTTCGTTCAGGCTAGTCATTTCAATCATTACGAATTCTTTTAAATTAAAACTAAGCTACGTTTTATAATGTGTTATGTAGTAATTATGAGTTATAAAAATTCTTAAATTTTCCAATTAGCAACAATTAAATTAGTTAAAGTTAGTTACACAATTGCATCTACTTCAATATAAATTTCTTTTATAAATTATAAAATATTGAAATCGTGTTTTATTTCATGTTAGACAAAAATATAATTTGTAATTTCAGTGATTTAAAATTATTCTAAAATCGCATTAAACAAGATACATGTTTTATTAACAGAAATTCCGTTTTCTATCAAACATTTTAAATTTTTTGCTTTCCTTTTATTTTGAGTTTTAACGCAATGGTTAAGTTAGTCAGTTGCTTTATTATTCCCAACTTTATATTATTTTAAAATAACCATCCTGCTTCAAAAACTAATCCTAATTACTGTGGTGTACTTCTTAGAAAACCGATGTGTTTCTTGAATGAAAAAAATTACAAATTTCTCCTCTCGATAATAAGAGTTCACTCCAGCGAAGCTAATTTACACTCTCAATCACAAAAAAAAACATCCTCAACTGTTATCAACTGGTTCATTTTCGTATCGTATTCTAAATTCATGAAATACAATCGTTTTCTGTTTTGCATTCTTTAGTTTAAGAATCAAATTGACTGGAATTGAAACTTATTTTCAGATATGTTTCAGGAACGAAGAAAACATTTTCCTATGAATATATTAGTAATAGCCCAGAAGAAATTGCTTTCCTAAGACCCTGAAACCACGGATAAATCTTCGTAGATCGGACAGATTTCCACGCATATAGTGCCATTTTGCTTGCTTTATCAAGCGTGCATAGAATGTATTGTGTATATTTGGTATTGGAATGTACGAGATATAAATTGCATTTTATTCTTTCCTTTTTCTGAAATTGCAATTTTATTTCAAGGGCCTTCTATAAGAAGAATAGGGATTTCACTGCACATAGCTTTTAAAAACTTTTTTCGGCGGAAAACCCATCTGTGTATAGTAGCGTCAGAGTTAAAATTTCTGCCTTTAAAATTTTTGCTTCATTGTGACGGTTAAACTGCTGTTAGAATAGTAGGTTTGACAAATTTTATTGAAATAATTTTTGTGTATGCTTTCGACTGTCTTATTTTACCACTCTTTTAACATTATTTAGCCTTTTAATTAATTAAATGTTTCTAAATTCATGCCCCCGCTAGCCTAGTGGGTGAGTTTCGGCATAGGGATAGGATGATCGAATGTTGGAGATTGAATTCCATGGAAAATCTATGAGAGTCGAAGTCTGCAGTCGTAGATCCGACTTATGTTGGTGTGGTATCCTAGAGTTTGCCCTTGTTTCAGTTTCGTACTTGCCGTCTAAAATGTTTCAAATTACCAGATCCATTTCAAAATCGTTCTCATGAAGATTCAAAAATTCGAAGTCAATCTAAGAAGACAATTTTAAATAGTTCTTAAAATATTTTGGTTTATATTGTGAAGTCTTCTCGGAAAAATAGCGCATTATTTAAAATTAAGTTTTCAAGAATTAATATCCTTCTTCAGGCGAGGAAGACTAAATGAATGAGATTAATCTGTTTTGCGTCATCCCGCAGTTCTCTGCCAAAGTTGGCCTTAAAATTATTTTAAGAAATTCTGAATTTGTTTGAGTATAATGCACGTGGTTGAATTAATGCATATAGTAAAGAATGTGTTAATTCTATTCTAGAATCTTGTTCGAATCTACTTGGAAACTTATGAAAGCCAACATCTAGTAGAAAATCTTGCAATCATTACAGAAAATTTTATTTTAATTTTTCCTTTTTAATAAATTGTCAAATTTTTAATGAAAAGTAACAAAACAATTAAGAGAAACGGTGATAGCATGTATTTCTAATGCTTTCGGCTCTGCATAGTAAGATAATATTTTATGATTAATTATTATGGATGCTAATTGTAATGTTCTGGGGGAACTTTCACGTAGCGATCTATTACACAAAATTTGTTCTATCGGGTATTCACGGCAAGTGCAATTATGGAGAGAGTTTTTCTGTCATATGAACCTTAGTTCATCATAGTGACAGATTTATTTTATCTCTGAAAGTACTGTAAAGCCATCCCTCATATTTACATTAATGGAAAACGAGAAAAACGTCTACGCAGCGAATTTAAGAACAATGCATGAATTTTACTGAAACATCCATTCACCGTAGAAATTCCTGTTAATGACGCTAAATAAAAGAATATAAAATTTCCAAGTATTTGTGTTCGTCTCTTAGCCGATTAAAATTCTTCTTGCCAAGCCTGGAAGGCCAATTCACTCTGTCTTTTTCAAGATACAAAAGTATTGGCCAGTATGATAAAGTATTGATAGAACGTATTACAAGACACCAAGATACAATGTTTTCATGTTACCATGACATAATGTTTTCATGGCATGGAGTCTCAGTATGTTCTCTTAAAGCAAGGCGAAGAAAAGAATTAACTTCCTCCCTTTTCAAATGGGTTGAAGATAAGAAGTCTTACCCTCTTTCGGTAGCATGTAAATTAATTATACTATCTTCCTTTATTAGCAATGAATACAGAGATTTGTTCTTAGAGAAGTACTCAATTATTAAATTATTAGTTCCTTACAAATTGAATTTAACATGGTATAAAATGCAAACCAGTATGTACAGACAAAGCACCTTCTCACAGCGTCCATACGGCTTTTAAGCAAAGTACTTAACAAGCCCAGCCTATGTTTGGGCACTCGAGTTATATGGACGGCTGCCGCCTGACAGTGTTAAAATTCCATAGAAAATAACTTCATTAGTAGCTAAAGTTAACTATTCAAGAGGACTCGTAGATCTATTCATAAAGAAGTTCCCAAATTAAAATTCCATAGAAAAAAAGTCTTCATTATCGGCAAAGGTTAACTATTCTAGCTATTTACTAGGTGAGCATAGATTTGTTCATTGAGGAGTACGCAAATTAAAATTCTATAGAAAATAACTTCACTATTGGATAAAGTTAACTCTTCGAGCTATTTACAAAGTGACCCGCAGTTGTGTTCATAGAGAAGCACCAATTCATTTTTTCCGAATGGGTTGAAATTTTAATATGGCAGGAAATGGAAACCAGACAGTAAACAGAGAAAAAGTATTTTGGCACAATGTCTGTACGACCATTATTTTGACATGCTAGTTAACGAACGACTGCAGCTTGGCAGTATTAAAATTCAATAGGAAATAACTCCATTGTTTGCTGAAGTTAACTATTCAAGTCTTAACTATTCGATTTAAATACATCTACTGAAACGGCTGCCACCATTTCACATTCTTTTCCCGTAAAGTATTATTTGCATTTTCCCTTGACAGAAGTTTTTAAACGAAGTATACTTATTTATTCAACCCAAACAGCAGCAGCTTGGGCGAAAGAAAGTTCTCCCGTG
This sequence comes from Araneus ventricosus, assembly GCA_013235015.1. Lineage (NCBI taxonomy): Eukaryota > Metazoa > Arthropoda > Arachnida > Araneae > Araneidae > Araneus > Araneus ventricosus. The sequence goes on along the minus strand of BGPR01022472.1, from coordinate 17,564 downwards.
TTCTTTTGAATTCAAGTCTTATAATTCCAATAAACATTCTCTCTGTCTTCTTCCTAACGAGAAAAATAAAGAAAAGCGTATTAAGGATACTTTTTATTCGGTGGGGGAACACTTGCAAAACATGCGAAATGCCTGAAAACCCTCTAAGCCGATAAAAGGATTTTTAAGCTGTTCGAATGTCCCTTCGCATTCGGTTTCAGAACACTTTCGCGATGAAAGCGAACATCTATTTAACTTTTTTTTTTGCTTTCTTTTGTCTGTTCAAGGGGATTTGGTTAGTGATCTTGGTGAGCTGCAAGCATTAAATCGGATTCCTCCGAAACAAATCAAGAATATTCATTGCGCAGGAAGAACTTCCATTTAAATGCTTTTAAATAATGAACTAGAGGACGTATTGAATTGCAAAGTTTGATTCTGTGGGTTTTTTAATGTGACTTAAACTTAATTTGACAATTTTTAACATTTTTTCATATATGGGGAACAGAAGACTGGTTTCTGAAAGAACTTTTTAACCGCCATTTTCGGCTAGCTCACAGGAAGTGAAATCGACGGTTAAAATAAAGTTGGGCCATAGTTGAATTAAATTAAATTTATTGTTCACACATCTACCACATAGAATTATTCTAGATTAACTAAGATTACATTATACAACTCTCTAAGCATGGCGAGATTTGTTGGCGAGTGAGACGAAAACAGCAGCGACCTTCCTCGCAAGAAGTGTCAAGAGTCTCTATGTCTATCTTGCTTCTGATTGCGAAAAGTCCTTGCAGCGCCATCCACCGGCAGGAGGGCGAGACAAAATATGATTGCCACAACATACAAAATAAATGCATCGATTCATATGTATTAATGAAATGAAAGGAAACTTATGGATTTTTATTTCTTAAAATATTTTCTTCTTTTTTCTATTTTCAGCAGGTTCGATGCTTTTCTCTTTAAATGGTAGATGGCGTCCTTGTGGGCAAAAGTATTCACCGTTGCGACGAACGTGACCTGAAAGTTTTTGTTTTTGAAAGTTAGCTTTGACCAATCTTTTTTATAACGGTTTCAGGGCCGTGGCGACTGGTGAGAAGGTCTTGGCTATGGGACTGCAGAGTTCCAAACTCGACACTCGATCCGAAGACCCTCTTTGTATGTGGGCGTTAAATTCCGGGTCATCGAAGGTCAAATGTTCTTCCACTGGTGTGACGTGGAATTCTGAAGTAGCGGCTGCCGGCTCAGGTGCTGTCCTGGTCACCTGACCACGGTTTAAAATTAGGTGGTCGGTTGTGTTGCTTCATAGCGGGACATGATTGAAATAGCACTTAAATTTACAATTTAAACTACATTAGTGATGCTTTAAATACATAAAACGAAAACTTATGGAAATTCTTTTCAAAATCTAACCAGTTATTTTGTTATAATTTATTTACAACGAGTAGAAATAGAATATTCGCGATGGAAACTCTTCATAAATAAATGCTTGCATTTATCATCGAATTTTTGTCCTGTGAAACCTTATATTTTCTACTGTGCTAAATTATTATTTTCAAGCCAAAAAATTTATTATATTAAGGCAAAGGCAGTTTTGTGATGTTTTAAGATTAGTTAATGGGTTGATAAATTGCAGAGACAGATTTTAGTTCGATGATGCAGTTTTAAATTTATTGGATTTGTGGGTGAAAGAGTAAACGACTTCAGAATAAAAGCCTACTAAAATGCAAGTTGGCACATGGAATTCATAGTATTAAATTTTATCTATTTTTTGGACTACTACGCTAAACAATTTTTTATCGTTTGCTGATAATAAAACTACTGACATGTTTTCAAGTTCGGTCTTTAAAAGAATATTATATACTTATATTATCAGAATATTAAAAATAACATTTTTTAAAAAGTATCCCATAGCCTTAGATCATACTGTTTTCAAATTAGAATGAAATATATAGAAATTTTATATATTTCAGCATCTTATATAGGATTATAAATGCATAGTTATTTAAATATTTGTTTTTATCATTTGAAACACTCGGTACTGATATTTTATTGAACTCTGTTTTGCAGAATTTAAAAAATTCATGCTTATAAGTTATGCAACCAAATGTTCTTGATTGGCGCCAATAAAAATATTTTAAAATTTCCAAAATATCCTTTTCCCCTGCCGGTCTGTCGTTGTTTTTCTAATTTCGTAATTTAAGGTTCTCTTGTAATGATGTCGGATACCATATTCCGAAGAATAAAATTTAAACACCATCTCGAAGTTAATACAAATTGAAGTCAGTTGGGATTCAGTGTTATTTTGTCTCAGATTTTCAATCTTCCAAAAATGTATTTGCCTTACGATTTTTCACGCAAATACATGTGTATAAATGAGCACAAGTGAAAGTTTATAAATAATATCTTTTTGTGGAAGTGACAGAGAATTCCAAGAAAAGTACAGTCCCAATTTTAATTTAAAAATTTATGTTTCCATATTTCCTGGATGTAAACTTTCCATTTAGATGTAAATAACGGATTATTTTTTATTTTATCTTCTTCTATTTTTTATTTTTTGCGATTTCATTTTTATTTTTTTTTTATTTTTATAGCATTCTTTTTTACTTCAATCCTATACAACACGTATCAAGTTTCGTTCGGCAGTATTTTCTAATACATTCGCCACACACACACGTAAAAGAAATAATGAATCATGAAATAAAATATTACGGAATTCTATTCAAAATATAATTATTTCTTTCTTCTTAAAATGGTCTTCTTGCGAACAAAAATATATACTACCTAATAAAGTTGCAGTTTTCTATCCTAGTGTTCAAAAAGGAATTATTTTTCATTTATCCAAACAAATAGAAAGAAGGTCGGAAAAAAAAGAATCTTGTAAGAATATTGGCTTTTTCTTCCTAGCGTAAAATTAGTCTGCAGCAGGGAGGAAAGCTAGGCTTTAATCCAGATGATAAATTGAGTGATTTATCCAGTAGCATCTTGGGAACTTACCAATTAACGCAGAGTAAATATCGGCTTGCCGAATATTGAAGTCTGCTACATAATCTGAAGCGCCATCTGGTGTTCGCGCTGAGGATTTCCCTTTTTTTCTTAGATATCCAATATCTACATACATGTTTGAATTTTTCCGAGGTAACAAACCATTGCATTTGCTTGAGTTTTAATCTCTCTCTTCATTTAATTTCCACAAATCAGCTTTCTTTTTTTAGGGTTTTTCTGTGTGGTCTTCACGCCAAAAGGGAAGAATTGATTAATCTGTTAAGTAGTGTTACTTTATGCACTCTGGTTCTTAATTACTGGCTGAAAGAAATAGAAAAAGAAGAAAAGAAAGAATTTCCGAGCCAGTGTTTGTTGTTTAGACGATGTCGCTGTCTGCAGCGATTTCCGATTGTTGTATTAAGTTGTTGTTGTAAGATGAGAGACTGGATGTTTCTTTTGATAGCTTTCATAAATGTTGAATTGTTCTTTTAATAAAACCAAATGATTGTTTTGGATTGAATCTATGCCAAAAAAAAATTCCATTATAATTGTTGGCGTTTTCATTTAAACATGTGATTTAGGAATTTATTATTAAAACTCTTGATAGTCAAATTAATTGATTCAATTTTTTTTCGTTGTTTTCATTCTCATATTTTACTGTTGTTCATTATTTTTCTATATCACATGTATTTCTATCAAATATAACGTAATGGTATACTTGATTTGCTGCAATTTGTTAGATGTATGTGCCTTTTTTTCTTGAAGTCGCACAATGACAATTTTGGGAAAAGCCTCGTAATTTTGACCAATTCCACAGGCTTTGAAGTCAGCTGAGACCCTATTGCATTCAGGAAAATGGAAGTTAAATACAGATATACCACAAGAAAATTAATCAAAATATTCTACTTACACACCACTAAACCATTAGTTTCACTCCCCTCCCTTATCTAATCAATGGGATCTCTAATTAAACCTTTATTTAACTCTGATCCCTCCTCCCCCCATTCGTTCATGTTCTAATTTTACTCACCAGTTTGATTGCGTCACTACACATGTTACATTAGATTTATTTTATACTGAAAGAAGGCAAAAATTCCAAACCAATGGGATATCGACAGAGTTTTGAAAAGGAGGGAGAAGCATTTTCCTGTTTCTTGGTTAAAATCCCTATCTCAAAAAGTAAAGGAACTAATGGAGATTTGAAAAGGCGGGAAAAGCACTTTCCTGGTTCTTTGTCGAAAGCTCTATCTTAAAAAAGATGGGGAACTTAGGGAGATTTCATCACCCACAATCTAAACGTTAACCATTAGTGTAATATTTCGTTGAGGTACGTGGTTTCGCAAACATGACTTTAATTTAACTCTTATTTCCCCCCCCCCACTCATTCATGTTCTAATTTTATTCATTCTCAAATCATAAAGTCATGTTTATATGAGAATGGAATTTCCTATCTAAAAACAGAAAAACATGTTTGACGGATCCAGTTAACTAATCATAATTAATACTAATTGAGTTTGATTTTAAGATGAAAGATCTTTCACATTGCGAAATGAATAACCTCTCCCGATGTAAGTAATGCCAAATAATTTTTGCATTTGTGATCCATTTTCTTAAAGTTCAATTAGTTCCATGTCAGTGTATCCTGCGGTATCAACTTTGATGCAATTAAAGGCCTTTACTTTGGCTTCCCCGTTATATATTCACTCTGAATTCTTTGAACTTCAAAGGAGTCATGATGAACATGATATTTTAATCGGCATAACTAATTGAACGGAAGCTCATAAAGCTTAAAAGGAATGGCCTGCTATTCAGTAATGGAGAAAATATGTTTCGTTTAAGTGTAACCTTCTGAGAGGTTGGAATATAATTAAATGGGACTGGGATTTTATTGTGTTGTAAGAATTTGTGAGGAATTTCCTGAATTAAAGAATTCCACAGGGAATGGTGATTTTTAAGAGAAAGGAACGAATTATTAAGAATTTATTAAAAATTAAAATGTTTTAATCAAAACTTGTTCATTTCTCTCTGTTTCCGAAGTAGGTATCTTACAGAAAAACAATTATTATTTATATTATTTAGTATGAAATCTTAATTAAAAGCTATACGAACTAAACAAATGCTTGAAGTTTGATAAGCTTAAAATTTGTTTCTTAAGCTTATAATATGTTAGAAATCGATTCACACTTAAATTTAAAAAAATTATAATATTTATCAGTAGATTTGACAAAAGATATTATATTGAATCATTTAAATGGGAGAAATAATGCATTATATATTTTACACTGTTGTATTTATTTGAGTTGTCAATGATTAATATATTAATAATACTATACTGTATCGTATGCATCCCCCGCTGGTGTGGTGAGGAAGTTTGGAGAGGGGGTGCCAACTCAGGTGTTGTTCTCTGCATCTGACCGAGGTTCAAAATTAAGAGGTCCACCCCAAAATAGCCCTCCTGTTGCTTCAAAACCGGACGGTAATATAGCTAAACTAAACTAGTACGTACTGTATTTAAAGGTAATCGATTGACTGAATTTAAAAGTAATTGACACGTTTGAATATAATATATTTAACACCAAAACCCGATTTTCCATGTAATGAAACTATATTTAAAATGGACGTTTCTTAATTTCATGGATGCCTTTCTATAGCCTTAAGTTGCGTAGGAGTATGTATTAAGTCATAAATTAGTGATGCATTCCCTCCAATTTTATACGTGTTTTAAACTTGAGTTGTTACTAACTGTAGAAATTTTTAAGCGAAGTAGTGATTTGGTGAAACAGTCTAAGCTTCAAAGTCAGACGTTGGCTGATTCGTAAACCGATTTCGTCTAACATTTGGCGAAGGAACATATTTGTTCCTTGAACACGTAAAATTTATTGAAATGAGTCTCACTTATGTTTGCGCTAATTTTAGAATGTCAATACTTAACCTAGTTTGATTTACGATATATTCAACAAGAATCACATTCGCATGACGTAACTGCGGTGTAATTGCAAGTCAAACTGAAGGTTTCTAATTACAAATTTAAAACTATTCCACGAGTCACTGCAGCGTTTCTCATGAGCTTTATATTTCCATTAAAAGCAGATATATGAAACGGGTATTAATTAATTGTTTGATAATTAATACATATTAGTTTTCTAGCACCAGTTAGGGGGATCAGTGGTCTGATCAGTTCTTCAGGTTCAAGAGACATTCTCGTTTGTTGCTCATGAAATTTATGCGATGTGCTCCAGGCTCAATCAGTGACCCTTAACGTCGTTCCTTGGATTTTTTTTCCCGCGAAGTTTTTGGGTCGTGAATGTTTGGAAATGTATCTTCAGCGGTAATTGAGTGTTTGAATCTTTGACTGACCTTCTGCTGCTACCAAAATCCTCGAATTTCAATATCTATTTTTCCGAAAGCTAATTTATCGAGTTTAATCAATTTAGTTTATTGATATTAAGGTCCCGTCTTGAAGTAACACGAGGGATCTTTTGCTTCGGATATCCTAGTTCTGAAACATGCTCAGATGATGAGGGCAACTCTTGCGCTGTCACCCCTTCCCCAGACTTCTGCGTTTGCCAAGGGACGTGGGATTCACGGCGGTCCTTTGATGGAATCGAGTAGCCAACATAGATATCTCCGGTCCGAAGCCGCGACCTTAACACCAGAAGAACGCATCCAGTGAGTTTATCGAGAAATATATAGTTAAAAAACATGAGCGTATCGTTTTGATTACGGGCAAGAGAAATTCAAGATCTGGAGCAGAGACATTTCAATGGAGGAATAAGAACCCTCTTGTCAAATCAATTGGTAGATAAGATCTCTGGTCCAGTTTGACCACGTCTAAGGTCATCTGTTCTTTACATCCCTTATTAGCAATAAAACTTTGCATCATGTAAATTGCGGTATGATAGCAGTGATACTATCTGCAGGTTGATAAAATACACAACTGCTTAAGGATTGCATCGAATTAAGGATTAAAATAACAATGGTTCAGCATAAGCACCAGTTATTATGCTGCCGAAAAAGTCTATTGGTAAAACGTTTGAACCACCAGAAGTGCGTAAGGAAAATGTAATGTTTCATTTGCCTCTGTAGAGTAGAGTTTTATTATTCACAAAATTGCTTTTTATAAATAATAAAATTTTCGATAAGATAAACTCGATAAAAATGCTTTTATGCAATGAGTTAACAGTATTACTTTTAAAATAAGAGGAAATAATATCTTTGTTTTTTTACCTAAGACAGCTTCAAGAAATCGTGGGTAACATGCCAAGCTTGTAGATCTTGTTGCAAAGGTCCAAGGAATTCACAGAAAATAAATTAAACTGATTTATTAAACTGACAGACTACTTTAATTTAAGAAAGTCCCATAACAAGCTACAGACATAAGGTTTATTGCTTTTAAGTTAAAGAAAAATATCCATCTCAAATGTTCTACATCTCAAAGTATTTCGAATTTTTCGACTCGAACTCCAGTTATGGCTACTATCACCATCGAAGGCCACGAGTTAATGCATGACGCTTTTCCATCGAATATCCCAGTCCCTTGAGTAACTCCCTTTTTAATTAAATTTCCCCGCTAATAAAAAGCAGGCAGTTGTTAACCGAGTTTAATTAAAAAGCCACAAGTTTAATTAGTTCCCTGCTTTCAACCAGCTTACATGATCGAATTTGTATTAACGGAAAGTGACAAGAAACTGGGATTTCTTCTCTTCAAACACGAGTGGAGATATAAACTCTCCGAAGTAGACCGCTTGCTTCCATCCAGGCCAATTTTCTGTATATTGCTGAGCAATTAAACTAAAGTTCATCTTGCTGAGTCATTTTATACATAATGGAATTTTACTGCCTGTACGGGTTCATTTTTAGTGGAAATAGTTGGTGGACTTATTTAGCATTAAACATGGAAACTGTATGATATATAAGATTAAATTTTGTGAATTCTTTTTGGTATTTTTCGGGTTCTAATTAAACATTTCAGTTTTTGAATTTTAAACGAGTTTCTGTGCATTCTAGTTTGAGGGCAGCGATCTCTTCATCTTAATACTTATGAACATTTTTTTTATGGTGGTATTCTTATTAAATAAAATTCTGTAGAAAATCGGGTCCAAACTGACTTATACTCTCAAAATGATATGAGAATATTTCGAATAATCATATTTAAATACTTAAGTGAGTTTGCTGTAAATAATTTTTTTAGAATGGTTGGATATTGAACTGAATTCATTAAGTGTATTGTATTCCAGATCGTGTTTGTGACACATGCATTTTAATTTATGATTACTACCTCAAAAAGTTTCTAAAAAATCAACAGTCTATTTGAGTTCATTCTGGTTAAATTAATTAATTTGTGTAATTGTATAGTTGTATGAAACTGATTTGCTTTCTTAATATTAAGCATTATTCAGAATTAATATATTATTAGCTGGTGTGCATATTATAATTAAAAATATTCAGACCGTACTGTAGAATTTGCATTAACTGCAAAAAATAGTAAAAACAGCTAAAATATTCAGAAATTTATTTTGACTTCTAGAAAAATCATTTCGAAAGGATGGAAAAATATTCTGTTTCATTCATTTACGCACAGTTTTATTGACACACATTGGAATTCATCTATTAGACTGTATTCGGTAAATGCTAGTTTTGAGGCTATAAAACATGAGCTTTTACAGCACTCTGCTTCAGAGATTAATCGAAGCATCAATCTGGTTAATTCTGGTCGAGAAGGCAGTTCTTACCAATAAGCGGCTACTCATTGTTTTAATGAGGTATTCATTGCCTTAACTCGTTCTTAAAAGCTGATGCTACTATGAGCACAGAGAGAACAACATGTAATTCGGCTCCTTGGAACCTTCCTTGAACAAAGTTTCATGAAATATTTAATAAAACCTTTTTGCTTATTTTCAGCTTTATTATGTGTAGAAATAAAACATTGTATTTACAAAATACTAATTTTGATTTGCATCTACCCTAAAGAAAGACATATTTATTCTTCGAAATTTATCATTTGTATAGTTTGGTTGTACATCATCTAATATTTTTGCAAAAAATAAAAAAAAATATTCTGCATTGAGTTGTATATTTCGAATTTATATATTTATAAAACTTCTTATTTTAATGTATTAAAAACTTATTTTTGAAACATACCATAAAATTGTGATAAAATTTAGCGATTGCACATTTTTTAGAGCTCAATTTTTGTAGTCTTTATTTATACAAACCATCTTTGGCAAATATTGTATTGATATCAATGTATATACCTTGAAATTAATCCCAAAAAATTTCTTAACTAATAGCAAAAAACGATGCAATATTTAACTTTTTTAAAGGTGCCACTAAACCTTTAAGTTTCTCGACCATAATCGAGTAAAAACACTTTTAGGACTTTGACATATTACACAGCTTGAATACAACAAAATTTAACTTTCCAAAAAGCCTTTTCCACGATTTCCCACTGGAAAACGAAATGATTCCAATTGAAAAAGTGGCAATGCAGCTGACATTTATAGCCACATATTATCCCCCCACGTACACCGAGGAAACGATAGCAAGACGAATTCTCGGTCATATAACTACACCAATGATCTGCAAGAACACTTTGTCTCTGATCGATAGCAACAAACTAGAAACAACAAGAGCAGGGTCACCCATGATAAATTACACTCGAGAAATTGCCCATTACTAATAACATAGTAGGAATTTGACCCCAAGATCTGGAGGAGGCTCATCATCTGGAGTACGAATTTGAGCAATTTTTCCACTCTTTGGGCACTTTTTTGTGTTATTGGGAAGGGGGGAAGGTTTGCTAAGTAGGGGGTTCCAGATGAGAGCTTCTATTTTATCTGTCGGTTGTGAAAAGTTGAAAGAGATTGAATTGTTTGTCGGACGGTCTGTGTGGGAAATTGCATCAGTGTTGGCGAGGAAGAAGAAGATGATTGCTTCATCATTCACTATTATGGAAAATGATAGTGGCCGTTCTTTTTCATCTGGTAGAGGATGGATGGAAATCGGATGTTTATCTTTTCACATAAATGTCATATTTTCATTTCTTGTTGAAATATATTTATCATTGGATTTTCCATTTGTGTATCATTCGCTCTCTTTATTATACAGGAAAAATGATGGAGAAGTTGAAGATTAAAAATAAACGGTGAAAAAAATCATTTTGGCGGGAATAAGATAAAAATAGCAAGGAATGTTTAGATTACGAACTTCATCTTATTCTGGAAATCTTGCATCTCCCTATCAAAAAGATGTTAAAATATGTGGCATAACAAGAGTAAGTGACAGCCTGGGCATTCTGATTTTTTCGATCCTCTCTTATTATAATCAAATATGAAATGAAATAAATTTACTGTCATTTCCTCTTAGAGGCAACTCCGTCAAGAATGACACCAAAGGCGTATGTACGACACGCACGACACCGTGTAAAGTTCTAACGATAATTTTAAATTAACCTAATTTATTTGAATAAATTAAACTGATATAGAGATGTGTAGAACTTCAGTTTACTTTATAAAATGAGCTTTAATCAAAATTTTAACAGTCTCTTTGAGAATTTAGAGGGATGTCTAAGCATTCTAATTGATTTACAAAGTTCTCGGAACAAAACTCAAACCAAAACAGTTGTTCGGTATTTAATTATTGCCCCTATGATGGTAAAATTCAAAGTAGATATGGGAGTATATTTTGAAGTGGTTTTGGAAGAAATAGATTGTACTAATCAATGATCTCTCATAAATGATTTAATCAGTAGACTCATTTTTGTATCATGTAATTGTGTTTTTAACTTTGAAATTAGTTTTATTGAACGCGTGACTAAATTTCATCTGACTTTTAAATTTCTGAATAAGCATAGGAACTGTAGGTATAAAGAGTGCGAATAACGGTTAAAATGAATAGATCTAAACCAAAACAATTTAAACCCTTTGGATGAATGACCGACGTGGCTTAAAAAATATTTAAAACAATGATTGTCAGTACTTTTCTTCTGTATCCAGTTTTCATTTCACAAATGCATTTATTTAGCAGTATGCAGTACCCCCTAATTAAATGACGCATCCTTTTTGGAACATTTAGTGTTATTTAAATCGATTTAAGAATATAATTTATACCTTATATAGTTTAATGCGTCCAAATAATTTTTGTCTTTTAAATTAAGTGTTACATTGACTTGATTATATTTTTAAATACCAAATAATTCTTTAATTAGATACAGAGTCAGATATGTGATTTTCCAACGGGTTAAACCATCTTCTAAAGCTACTGCTCGCTTCTAAATTATGTTATTTTAAGAATTGAAGCGTCTATTCGGTGCTTATTTCTTTTAAAGATAAAAGAAATTAAAATGTAAACTAGAGGAAAGGGAAAAAAAGATTTTTTTGTAGAAATATAATTTCTTATTAAGTTTCGCTAATTATGTTCAAGCAAGTTACATATATTCGGTTTTTTGTTCGTAATAATTTTTAGTTCGCTTTTGTTAATAATCGGTTATAATTGGTTTAAAAGATCATAGACCAATGAAAAAAATTACTCTTATCGCCTAAATTCTATGTCGTTTTTCGAAATTATCATGAAATATTCAGAATATAATTTGAAATTCGAAATTGCAGTAAACTGCCGAAGTATTAATTTTCCATGAATGTTCAAGTTCTCTTGACAAGTCGGACATTTGCCGTATACTGCCCGATTTTTATTTTATAACAAATGATTTGTACATCTAGATAATGTAGTGCAAAAATTGCAATAATTATAGGAGTACATTCACTGTTTAATTTATTGAGTTGCACGTGACATCATAGCAACATGACAAAATTAAGAACGATTGACATCAAACATCTTATGATATAATGATGTCATGTCCTTTTTCTTCCTGCATGATGTTCAAGGTATTCTAAAATTAAATTGATAGAACTCATTTGACATGTATGACTTGATTCTGCTGAACTTAAAATGAGCACTTAATTGGAATGATATACTGTCACAAAAATTTTAATTATTCAGTTGAAATCCATTCAAATCATCGCGCTTCATTAATTTTTGGAAAAACATTATTTGATTTCATTTTAGAACGACAATAAATTTTACTATGGTACAGATTAAGTAATTTGATAAGAGTACTAATTTATCATGAGGGAGACTAATTACATAATTCTAAATAATTTACACAATCCATTAAATCTGATAGTTAAGACATGAAATTACTTCGTTATATATCTTATATATCATATGATTATTTCATTATACATATATTCAGCAATATTATGTTTTGAGTCAACCATTGACATAAGAAGACATTCAATTAAAAATTATAAATATTTTTTTGTTAAATAGCTAGGTTGCATGTAAGTTTTAAAGCAAAACATTATATGTAAAACTCATTCGCTTTCTGATCATTAAATTGATAATATTTTATAGAATCATAAAATAAATTAAAATAATTTTTAATCTCTCGATATTGTTCATTTAAATGCCAGAAATGCCTTTTACGACGTTAGTAATACAAAATAACAAAATATTTCTTAAAAGGCCGTCACTCGCCAATATTATTATTTTGAGATCAGCTTTGGATAATGAAATTTAGCTCATAACTTTTATGACTAACAGTACAATTATTCGAACAGTGTAACAACCACACAATGACATTTTAACCGCGCTCTGGAATAGCAAATTTAATGGTACCTTGTGGAATTGAAAATTTGCCAGAATTGCTTCATGACACGAAAGAAATGTTTTCGTTTCTCCACAAGCTGAATAAAAATTCCCGTCTCTCTCTCTTTGCTTTGATTTTCCCAATATCTTCTTTATCAAATGTGATTATCATATTGCTTTTGGATATGAAGTAATTCCTAGTGTTTCAATTTCCTAAAAACTCTGTCATGTGTGGACATTTTTTTATGCAATGGAAATAATTCCTGCTCTGTTTATTGCGTGTCGACGCTATGAATGTAATCATTTTTCATTTTTTTTCTTCTTCGAATGCTACCTTTCATTTTTTTATTTCGTAAAATGATTTTATTATAGCGCGATTATGTTAAAATATTGTATGTAACAATGATAAAACTTTTCAACACGATCTAGTGAAAATAAAAGAAATAAAGAAATTCATGACATATTCTTTTAGAAATAATATTTTATCTGGTGATAAACACTTTTCAATTACACATATTTATATTATCTTTTATTGTGAAAACGGAAACTCTTATTATAACTAATTCGTCGAATTAAATCGTTTTGAAATAGCGCATTTCAGCCGCTAGAAAATATATAGTTTCGTTGCATTATTTAAAAATTGTTGTTAGCTAAAAGATTCGGACGTGAAACTGAATTTTGAGAAGTAAAACAAAACTCCTGGAAGGCCAGAATTGACCAGTTCACAAAAGATTTTGCGAAATATTTAACATCACTTGAAACATAAGTAAGACTGTGAATTCCTGCATCAAATTGACTAAAATTAAGGTTATTCTTCGAAGTAAAATACTATGCCTCATTCATTCGAAGAATCTGTACCTTTAAAAACATAACCATTACTGCATTATACTTCTGAATACAGCCAATTCACTGTTTATAATAAACAGAAGAATATGTATTGTGATTTTAAATGGCAGATATTTTGCAGTAGGTAACTTAATATTAAATAACCGATATGATGAAAGATAAACTCTAAAATAACATTGCTAATTGAAAAAAAGACAGCTTATTGCTTAAAACGCTATCTTCAGCAATATAAATGGCAAGTCGGTACCTACTAATTGTTTTGGGGTTCAGACCTTGCTCGACTCCGGATTTTCAATTAGCCAGCTACATGTGCATCAAAAGATAAAAAAATTAAACTTGCAAATTCTTTAATATGAAAGGAATTTGAATGAACTAAATATGTTTCAATTATCAAAATCGAATTAAAAATTATATGCGTTTATGTGGTAAAATGAAGAACTTGAGTTTCTGTACACCTTCTGCTTTAATTATATGTTCGGCCTTTAGTAAGTTAATGGTTATTTCCCAAATGAGCATTTTGGTATATCAAAATAACAAAATAAGTCTCATATGTCGAATACAACAGCAAATGCAAGTTTGTTCTATCGGATTTCACTTTGAACACAATTATAGCGTATTAAATCTATTCCGATTGTGTACCTCATAAATTCTATCTTTTTCAAAATTACTCGAAGCGAATTTAGGATCAAGTTCTCTAATTGATACTTCTCTAATCCTTCTGAAACTAATACACGAAAATAATTTTTTATTCCTTTTTACCATACTGAAGTGTATTCTATTATCCCTAAAGCGCTTGTTTTTCCAGCTGCCCTTCTCAAATATTTTCAGTGTTCAGTGTTTTTATTAAATATCTCTAATTATTTTTGTTATTTTCTATATGCATTAATTAAGTCATAATATTTATCATAATTTCGTATCAGTTTAATTCACATTAGATGACTAAAAGAAAAGCTTATTAAAGGTACAAAAGTTTTATTGGAATTTTTATATGAAGCAAGAAGGTTAATATAATCTTTATTGAAGGCAAAATTTCCTTGCTTTCCAGAATGCTTTATTGAAATTTATATATGAACTAATCCATCAGGGAAACCCAGAATTAATTAACGTTTCGTTATGAATTCTAATTTATGCTCGATAAGCAGCTTATGTCTTATGAAATATGCCGGGAATCATGAAAAGACAGATAATTAAAATATGCACAGCATAGTGAAGTTAATGGAATGAGAAAATTAAACCTTAATTAAAAAAAACTATTTCCATATTTTGTACTGCTGCTGCAAGCAACGCTTGTGAGGGTTAGTTATTTAAAATGGTAATTAAGCTTAAGTAAAGATAATAAGGAGTTTCAGTAAAGGAAACATTCGATGTTTATATTATGAGCCCCTTCGTCTCAAAACTGAATGCGTCTTTGTTTGTTGATATTAATTGCCTTACATAGCCTTGAGATAAGGAAATATTCACCTGCTTACATTTTTTCCATAACTTCTCAAACATATTAAACAAACTGTTACTGAAACAATAAAGAATATATTTAATTTCTCCTATGCGAAGTTTGCAAAGAAAAAGTATTGCCATCAAAAGATAGACCTCAAGATTTCTATAAAATATCACGTTTTAGAAATCCCTGAGCTTTAAACAATTGTTATTACTGAAATAATCTCTAATAAAAGAGAATATGTGTATGTTGGCTTTCTACAGGTCAGATCGCTGCATCTAGAGCTACGGTATAGTTTGGAGGGCATGCTACGACATAATGATGGGCTATGTTTTGACACAAAAATAGTTTGGAGGGTGGGAATGTGCACCTCGGAGCCGTTTTTTAAATGTTTTCATAAGAGTTTTAATTAATTTAAAATTAAGCGAGATTTTAGTGTTCTTCTTAAATAACTTCCTAATTTATAATAGCACAAAAATTATTTTAACACCGTCTAAAAGCTGAAAAATTTAGCTTTTCTAGGATAACAATTAAGTTGCTGTTCAATTTTTACTCTATTTGTAATAAATTTTCAAAAAATATTTTAGGCATTATTTACAACAATACTTCTTACTTTCTTGAAATAAAATGCAAACCGTTTTCATTGTTTAAACAAATATTTAATTTCGAGTTTCTTTTCCATTTTTGAAAGCTAAGGTAAATGTCCTGATGGATTTTGCTTTCTTTTTTCATTTCATGAAGTTTTCTGTGAAATCTAAAATCAAAATCTTCTAAGATCGAAAGTTTATAAGCAAATGTATGATTATGGTTGCTATATTTCAATTCTTTTAATCAGCATGTTTTAATCCAGCCAACAGTCTGCCATTTTAATGTTGAAATCAAATGCATATTTTGCATGAGGAATGAGAAAGTGAAAATGTCTTCGAGATGTTTAGCCAGTAGCATGTTACATGACACGGATAGTTACTTGGTTCCATTAGGGACGTTCATGTAGATATTAGACCGAACACACACAAACTACTAAAAGAACATAGGTTAAATCTCTATCACAATTTGAAGTTTAAATATACTTTGTTAAGGGAACAATGCATTCAATTGAAATTATATTCCTGGCAAATAGGCTGGTCGAAGAAGGCGGCTAGTAAGAACTATATTTAATTTCTCGTATACAATGTATGCAGAAAAAAGTATCTGAATGATGTTGATATTTAAAAAATGTTGATCTTTTTATAACAATAAGATCAACATTCGGATTTCAATGAATCTCCACGATTAAATTTCCCCTAAGTTTAAAAAAATTAATTTTGGGAATAGTGTTTGGTTTTTGTGAATATGAAAGCTCAAGAAAGGAAAAAGTAGGCAAATAAGTTTTGGTGTGTGATCATCTCATTAAAATTGTGGATTTGTATCGAATTTTGAACGGTATTCTTCGAAGGGAAATCTGTCTGTTTGCATTCCTGTCTGTTCGATCTTATTCATGGGAATTCAGAATTACATTTCAATGTCTTTCTTGAATCTGATACCTCTCTGTTTTGAATTTAGTTTAGTTTTACGAACATCCCGTTTTAAAGCAACACGAGGGCTATTTAGGGAGGCACCTTGTAATTTTGAACTGCAGTCAGATGACGAGGACGACGCTTCAGCTGACACTCTCCTCTTCTCTCCAAACTTCGTGCTACACCAACGGGAGGGCGTGTGATAACTGGTTATGGTTAAACGTGCAACAGGCCCCATATACGGAGGAGTTTGTTGGAATCGGGATTGGAACTTTGAACCCTCCGGCCCCAAAGCTGTCATCTTACCATTATGCCTCCTTGCAAGTGCAAGTTTCATGGCGTCCGCAAATCACTCTCCTCGACCCTCTACTTCAGGCTTCTTCTTTAACTTAGGCATTTTTTCGTACAAATGTATGTTTTACTCATATGGTCCATACTACCCGACCGACATTGAAAAGAAAGACATGGTGACGTCTAAAGTCGGTTAAATGCAGTAAGATGAACTCAGCCATAATCTAAATAAAATTAAGCTAATAATAACACCATTTTCAAATGCTTATTCTTATCCGTAAAAGGCAAAGAGTTGTCAAAATTAGAGGAGAAAACATTATAGGATCACAAACAAGAAAATTTCCTGCGATGAACAAGTGCGAAAGGGTTATTAACCAGTATCTGCACATGCAGACTGATGCCCTGGCTGTACTGTAGACGAAATAATGGGTGTTATCAACCGCAGGCCCCTAGAAACACTCAGCCCAATATGCTATTCCCCTATTAACAGAGAACAATTGGATGAAGGTTAGTTTCAGTACTGCCTAAGAATCGCAGAGGTATTCTGCATAATTCAAAATAGAGCTTCAGATCGGTGCTCTATACTTAGCTTCCACCACTAATAGATTTTACCAAATAGTTTCTTCCTGTGAAGACTATTAAAAGTTTTTTTCTGCTTATTCAATACAGATTGAGAAATGGTGAGCATTGACTTGAAAATTTAATCAGATAACGCTAATGTTAATTCAATATATGGGGTGGTGCAATAGGTACCTTAGCCAGAGAAAATCATATCTTTATAAGATGTTGCATTCAATTTGATACACAGAATTATTTGTTGTAAGATATGTAATACATTTTAAGATACTTTTTTAGCAGAAGAATATCAATCTGTATGAATGACGTAATATATG
>BGPR01022471.1:12075-25343 GCA_013235015.1 Araneus ventricosus | reverse complement strand
GAGAGTTGTTGAAACTGAAGAAGAAAGAAGCCGCCGATTGTCAACTATGGCACAACGTGGCCAGGACAGAAGAGCGGAAGAAACAGAAGAACAAAGAAATAGCCGATTGTCAGCCATGGCACAGCGTGGGCAGGAGAGAAGAGCTGAGGAAACAGAAGAACAAAGAAAAGAGAATACGTTTTAGGGGGAACGTAACGTTTACGTTAGCGACAATATATGTAAAAAAATAAATCGGAGGCGGGCATATGAAAATTAGTAATAAAAAGACTAGATTTGTGCGTGAAAGAATATTTACATTTCTTTGAGAAAGTAAGTGACAATATTTGTTGAAAAAAAACGGAGCCGAGCATATGAAAAAATATGGATCCGAAGGCCTCACGTGATCTCACTTTTCTCCGCCCGGGAATATCCCATTATTCAAGATTGCCCGTGCAACGCCGGGTCATGCAGCTAGTATACCTTATCCAACTTCAGTTCCTTTGAAAAAAAATTATTTTGTGTTATAAGCTCTGTGGTCTCAAATAATTAAAAAATGATTGTTGATATATTTTATTATTAAATACTTTGAAAATTGTTTTTCTTGAATAAAGTATTTCTAAGTATTTAAACTAGCAATGTGTATATTAAAAGAAGTACAGATACAAGATAATACTGCTTTAAATTTTCATACCAAATTTCCTGTCAATTGTTTCATTCATATAAAGGTGGTCCAAGTCTTGTAGATACATAAATTTAAATCAATTTAACCATTTTTTTTTTATCTCAGGTGTATAAATTATGTGTTTTATTGATTGCATTAAATATAAATATAGTGGTCTAAGATAATTAAAAAATGATTGTTGATATATTTTATTTTTAAATATCCTGAAAATTGTTTTTGTTCCCACAGATGTGAGATTAATACTCCTTTAATAATCTGACTTAAAGTAGCCAACGAATAATTTGTTTCAATATTTTGTCAATTATCATGAATGTTTTGAGTCTAATTTTAATTTATGTTCGCAAAGAAATAGTATCTCCAAAAAATCCAACGTTGTCTTAAGCAATGTAAATATAGAGGTTTTTTAATGATCACCTAGAACACAAAGAGGAAGCACAATGTTTTTTTTTTGTTTCCTCTTAGTTCGAATTATGAACCATGATTTCAAATCCAACACAAGTTCTAAAAATAAGTTAAAATATGTTCCCCATTTTTTTTGATGTTATTATATTTCAGCTTGCAAATGTTTTTGAAAAAAATTTGTATGTTGTTTACTCAAAAATCATAATTTCATAATAGAACACACCAATGCTAGGTAGAATGTTGAGATGCATCGGGAGTTCTAACTCCTGATAGGGCCACCCTAGGTGCTAAGTTCATTCAATTAATGTCTAGCTATTGTTTTTTTTATAACACTTTCTTATTTCGAATATTTTTATACTATATATAACAATTAACTCTGGTTTCTAGGCAGTATTTGCTATAAATGTTATGTTTTGTAACTTATTATGCTTGTTCAATAAAATGTGACATTGTTTTAAGTATTTTGTATTTATTATAGCATCTTGTTCCATAACCATATAAAGGTATTTAATTTTTTGTGGGAGGGGGTTGGAAAAATTCTGAAAAATTATCTTCACAAATGAATTTTCTCTGTGAAAATTACATTCTACCAATATTTCTTTATCTTGAAGAATTAATGTGTATTTATTAAAAACTGTTGAAGTTTTAAAATATTCTGAAAGAGATAGTATAATAGTTACTAGTATAATAGTTACTAGTATAATAGTTACTAAAGCAACAAATGTAATTTCTTGCCGAGTTTAAGAAAATTGCGAGTGAATTAATTACGTATATTCTATCAATTTTAGTATCTTGAATAATAATGAATGTGAATTTATTAAAAATTAATTTATTGTTGAAGTTTAAACATATTCCGAAAGAAGT
The DNA here is from genome assembly GCA_013235015.1 of Araneus ventricosus. Classification (NCBI taxonomy): domain Eukaryota; kingdom Metazoa; phylum Arthropoda; class Arachnida; order Araneae; family Araneidae; genus Araneus; species Araneus ventricosus. The sequence goes on along the minus strand of BGPR01022471.1, from coordinate 23,416 downwards.
AGTATAGTGATAACACATTAAAATCAAATTTTAGGTTAAAAAAATTCACAAATGAATTTTCTTTATGGAAATTAAATTCTATTAGTTTTTAAATCCTGAACAAGAATGAATGTGTATTTATTAAAAATTATTGATTGTTTAAGTTTCAAAATATTTTGAAAGAAATAGTATAATATTTACTAAAACAACAAATTTAATTTCCTGCAGAGTGTAAGAAAATCACAAGTGAATTTCTTTTAATGAAATTATATTTTATCAATTTTTGTGTCTTGAATAATAATGAAGGGAATTTATGAAAAATTAATTTCCTATTTGTTTAAAAAAATTATGATCTGGAAGAACTTCTCTTCAAAAAAGGATAAATGAAATTATTAATATGACAAAAACTTTAATCTTCTTAAATTATACATTCACACACTATAAATTATTGGTACCCTAGGAAACAGGCAAATATTTTAATGTTTTGAATGATATGCCAAATTTACTTTCTGTATTAAAGAAAAAGTCAATTTAGTGAGAGATTTAAAATAATTATATAAACAATAATAAATGGCATTATTATTAAAACATTTTTAAATTAATATGTATAAAAAAACTAACTATTCATAAATTTAATAATTGTCGAAAAACGAGTTGAAAATCCAATAAATACCTAATTATTGTTTATTTCGTTGTCATGACGACACGAAACGGCTTCGTTTCCTCTCGCGTCACTATGACGTCACGGTGACGTATTCCGGTTAGTTCCACTGTAGCGCATTGGTGGCGTACTGTCTATGTGAAGCGTAATGTTAAAAAAGTTGCCATTAGGGTCTATGGGAGTGAGACCTCTGATTCTACTTCTCTGTGGTATTTTGCATACAATCAAATCTGAAGAAGAATTATTTTTATGGAATACTAAAAATAATGCCAAACGATTTCGCACGTTATAATTATTAAATGTTTCGTACAAAAATCGTGACAGCATTTTACATGCTATGAAATAGCAAATAAAAAATAATAATTTTTTTCAAATATATGAATACATAAAAATAATTGTAGAGCAAAAAATATTTTTTAACACAATTTACGTCGTATTCTTGCTTTTATGCAATTTACTTTATCAATTTCTATGAAAAAATTCAAATTTTTAATACCGAATAACGGAAGAAAAGTTATATTTTGTGTGCATGCTCGTTTAATTTGATTTGATTTGATTTGAAAAGCGGGGGTTTTGGGATTTTCAGCTACAAAGGCTATTATCCCCTATTCATTCCAAAGTTCTTTTCAAACCGTAATCAAAAAAGAAAGAAAAATTGCCATCAAAAGATGGTCTAGAACTATTGCCGATCTGATTCTGTCAAGACAAAAAAAAATGGCACCCTCCTAGAAGGGCATGCTTGTTTAAAAGCAACTTTTAAGTACGAGTTTTTTGTTTTGTTTATTTGGGGTAATGTAGAACTTCCATTATACCAGGGATGGGGAAACTTTTCACACTGAAATGCTTCATGAAATTTTGGCAGTTGAGCAAAAGACCGCACGGGCAAAATCTTAAGGGTTATTGTTCTGTAATTATTATTATAATACAGACAATTATATCATTTCAATGCAAATTGTAAATAATTGGTAAGGCCGTAGGTTGCCCATCCATACGCTATACCGACCGACTTAGTAATGCTTCGTCAAAGGTAATCTTCAAAATTTCTCTCTGAAAAAGTTAATTAATTTTTAAAGAAGAAATTTTTAATATCATGGCTTAAGGATACTTTGAAAATATTAAATTTGATGCTCCTCAATATCTATTTAAAATAAGAGCCTCATTCTATGGAAAGGCTGCCATAATTGTTCGTTATCGCTCTTTTCTGTCGATAATTTTTCAGCCAAACGATTACTGGTGGTTAAATTTTGATACAGTAGCCAAATGAATTTGGCAATTGCTAAGATTGGAGAGTTTCCGGAAAACGGAAGTAAATCATGCATACGGAAGTTCTGTGAACCCAAAATAAACAAAACAGAAAATTCATCCATAATTGTATTAAAAAACAAAATTAGCACAATCGTTAGCTAACTAAAACGACTAAACTATCGATAGTAAGAAAATACTCGATAATATCGACTGTTTTTCCCTGATAATTAGTTTTAATAGTTAATAGACGCTTTATTGTCGACAGTTTCGAATTTTTCTAGGTATAAAACTTTTAACAGCAATTCACAAATCATTCTTATTGGTAGACTTTATTTAATATTTGAAGTAATTTGAGCCTGCATAATTTTGTCTTCGAATTCCAAAGACAGCGAAAGTCCATGAAATGTAACTGTAAATGAAGGGTATTTCCGCACAAAAGTGAATAAAATGATATTATGTTGATTAAGAGTGGTTTAATTGATTAAAATGAAATTGTTATGAGTTGTATTTTTTAAAAGGAAAATTCTTGATACAAAGAATTAAAAAAAAAAACTCCCTCTCATCTCACTCAGAAATACATGCCTCTCCATTTTAGCCTTTAATTGGGAACAGTTACGCTCCAAAGAACAAATGAAAAAACACACATTTTTAGATAGATCCATTTTCACCACACATTACAGACAAAATCTGAAGTTACATTTCTCTAAAATTAATTATTTCATTATAATTACTTTGTTGTCAACTTATGATAGTTGTTTCAATTCTGAATAGCAGATCTTGCGTAGCAACAGTTAAGTTTAGCTTTCAATAGTAAATCCGAAATCTATAAAATGGTGGTTGCATCCAGATTGCCTAATTGAGTCCCATTAGAATATTAAAATTCCAATCTCTTTTTGCAACTTAGAACATCAAATGTAAAGAAAGATGCGTTTGTTAGAAATGATTTCAGCTTTCAGTTCTTTATTCAAAAACATTATTTTCTTTGCGTTGTCGCTGTGACTGTGCTTAAAAACGGATATTATTAATCACTAGACGCCTTCGGCCACCAGTTTGTTCTCGGGCAATATAATTTCAATTGAATTCCTTATGCATAATTTAATATTCATGGTTCCTTAGCAAAGCAATTTTGAACTTCAAATTGTGATCGATATTTAACCCGTGTTTTTGTAGAAGCTTTGAACATGTTCTATTCTAAGAACGTCCCTAAAGAAGTCAAGAAACTGTTCTTGCCATGGAACATATAATTGTAAGTTTCCGGCACCAACTTCACTTTCTTATTCCTCATGCCTAATTTGCATTTGATTTCAATATTGCAGATAAAAAGAATTAAAACCTAGCAACCATATTTATTCAACTTAATGGATGCATTTTATAATATATTTATTACCTTAGAGGACTTTGTTCAAAAATTTCCAGAAAAACTATTGAAATAAATTTTAAAAAATCTGTTAGAATTTTTTAGGCTTTTTTTAGGGAGGGGGGAGACTTTGCTTTCAAAAATGCAAGAGAAACACGGAAATAAATAATAATGAATAATAATAATGAAAACGGTTCTGAATTGCGTTGCAACAAAGAAAAATATTGTTGCAAATTATGACTAAAAATATTTTTTAAAATTTATTAAAATTAGAGCAAAAATATTACAGAAATTTAATTAATATCACTGAAACGATAATTTTTTGAATTTTAAGATGGTGCAAAAATTATTTTTGTGCTGTAAAATGTTTGGAAGTTATTAAGGAAAAACGCCAAAACTTCGCTTTATTTTTAATTAATAATAATTCTAATTAAAATTTTAAACAAAGGGCTCCAAAGCATGTTTGTGCCCAATTTCGTATTGGTAGGTCCAGCGGTCTGTGCTGTAGAATGCCAACACACACATTCTCCTTTATTATTAGTAGAGAAGAGGTAAGCCTTTATAACACACTTTGAGAAATAAAAATCTATTGTATGTTCTCGGATTCCGAAATCCTCCGGGATTTTGCGCATGCGCCAATCGGAGTTATTTTCACCAAAATAGAGGAAAAGTGCAGAATGGAGGAGAAGATGTTTACATTTTACTTAGCGTGATCTAACAAAGAACTCCGGAAATGCGCTCATCTTACTCACTGCTTATCACCCCTTTCCGGAGTAAAATCGTCCAAAAGTGCTAGTCTCGGAATAATAGAAATCAGAACAGCAACGAAAAATAAAAATAAAATAAAAAATTATTTTGAGTTCGCTGGTTGTTTAAAAGTTGAGCTTTCACGGATTTTGAAACAGGAGAATTTTCTGAATAATAACTCAAAAAAATATTTCATTACATTTTTAAAAACCGTTTGATGCTCCGAACTCTTGAATTTTATATAAGAATGAAACTGTGAAATATTTTTAAACCTTTGTATACCGAACACGAGTTTATTTAATAAATTTCTTAATTCTGATATACATTGGTACATCATTGAAAAAAGCAATTGTCTTGTATTGTTTTCATAACTTTACTTTACTTAGATATTTGTTTGAGTTCGAGTGCCAGTGCACTTGAACTCAGTTTGAGTGCAAAAAGGGGCTTATGAAAATTTAGCTGAAGAACGTTTTAAGTGTGGTTACAGAAGCCGCTTAGAATAAGGTTTAGGAGTGAGTAGAGATGAGAAAAACCTACCGGTTTAACCGAAAACCGTTTTTTTTTTGTTTCGGTTAACCGGTGTTTTTGGTTTTGTTTTTTTTGTCCTGGTGATAACCGGTTATTTTTTAAAATCCAATAACCGGGTGAAAAAACCGGATGGATCGGAAGATAGGCTCGATTTTAGGTTCTATTAGACTAAAATTACCAAGTTGTGAAGCTTTGAATTTCATCATCCAGAGGTGAAAAAAACCTGAATAACCGTCATCCCTAGGAGTGAGTTGGAAAAGGTTTGACAAATTTTAAGGTTGCAGTAAAAGACTTCAAATAAAAGATTTCAGCTCAGGCTGTCTCAAATTCATTTCCACTACTAGTTAATCTACTAGAGTAACTAGTAGTGGAATAGTAGTGGTAATGCTGTCCTTCTTCGGAAAATTTTATTAATTGATTTTTCCTATCTGGTTATCTCGAACGAAATATCACAAGCATGAGAATGATTTTTAGGTTAATCGTACTAATATTGAAAATTTCTTACGCGTGCGCTTTAGACGTATTTAAAAAATAAATCAAAACTAGCTTTTTCTGCTTTACCCTTAAAAAGACATACAGTAAAGAACCGTTTATACGTTTCTCATTTATACGTCGTTTCATCACAGTCTCGATTCGTTCGTATTCATTGCAACGATAAAATACTTCGTTTTTACGACGCAAAGCTTCGATTATGCGTCACTTTTCCCCATTCTAAAATGTAAAAATTTCCTCCTTTCTAGTACTGTTCAGCAACGGATTCCGAGACTACCACTTTTGGACGATTTTACACCGGGAAGCGGTGTCAGGCAATGAGTCACATGAGAGCATTTCCGGAGTTATTTGTTAGATCACGCTCAGTAAAATGTAAACATCACCCTTCCATTCTTCACTTTCTCCCCTATTTCGATGAAAATAACTCCGCCCGGCGCATGCGCAAAAGCGCGAAGGGTTTCCGAATCCTTTGCTTTACAATATGTGAACTTTATAAAGTTATCATGACTTCGAAATTATTCCCAATTTATGAATGAATAGGAGACGAATCGGATGATTCTAATTTGAGCGATGATGAAGTTATCCCACTTGCCTTTAAAGACACAATAGACTCCATTGAAAAACTGCAAATATAATTCTTTTGTCAGAAGAATAATGAAAAACATTCCATGAACTTAATTTGATCCTTAATGATGAAGTTAACACTCAGAGACAATCACCACGTCAGGCGACGGTTAAAGATTTTCTTAATTAAACGCCTGTCTCCATGCACATAAATCATAAAAGATATGTATAATTAATACCCGAGATAATGCAATAAAGGTAAGATTTTTCTCACTTTTATGATAAATGTTTAATTTTAAAATTTAATCATTGATTTTCCTACTGTGTAGTTTTATACGAGTCATTTTTTTTAAAAAAAACTTTCAAATTAATACTTTAAAATGAATTTGCATAAGTAGCAATAAATGTGTAATAATCAAAGTTGTTTATTAAAATTTCGGGTACTTTTCCGTTAGCCGGGCGCAAGCGAAAAATCGCCAAACAAGTAGAATTCCGCAAAATTTCTTACAACCATTCTCTTGGAAACTTGGCTAGCGTTTGGTTCACAATTGGCGACATTTGCGCCCGGCTAACGGAAAATCGCTTCGCTCTTGGCGACTTGGCTCGCGTTTGGTTCACAATTGGCGACATTTGCGCCCGGCTAATGGAAAAGTACGAATTTCGATTATGCGCCATTTTACGCCAGTCACTTAAAAGACATATAAACGGTGCTTTATTGCATTTTAAAGAGGTAGCTTTTATTTATGACATTGGTTATACTTTATCCCAAATAACCGAATAGATACCATTTTTACTCTCAAACTATAGGTGAGATAATTTTCAAATGCGTACCTTTTTCAATTATAGAACTGTGCAAGCCCTTAAAAAATCCTGCAAGTTGGCTGTCGATAATTCCTCCAGCAACTGAAAGAAATTCATTTAATTTAAACAATCTACATGTATGCTGCTTCCCACTCACTAATTTTGTAATTTATCCGTGAACATTTGATAACAAGAAACGAGCGAAAATATTTATTGTTATTGAATTGCAGAGTATTGTATAGCAATAAGAACTTTTCGCTTGTTACCAAACAAGTCCACATTTACAAGACTACATAAATAATTGATAATTGAAGATAAACACAAAAAAATGTATAACTTACCTAGTTCCAAACCAAAGGACACCAGAAAAGAAAGGCATACAGCAGTACAACAAAGAAATACCAGTAAAATCAAGAAGAAATCTAGTGTAGAAAAAAAGATGTGAAAATGAAACCAAAACTTGCAGCATTATATTCAGTGGCGTAGCTGCAACTTTTGACATCCGGGACGAATTTTCAGAATACCGCCCTTACATAAATCTGAAAATAAAAAGTAATAAATTCCAGGGGGAAAAATTGATTTAGTAACGCAATTCGACGTTTGATGCCCCCGATCTCAATAGATAGGTTGCGAAATAACGAATTTTCTTTTTCTTTTCAGCACCAGATTTCCTTTCGCATACCGGCAATTTACCGAAAAAAGGCGAAAAATATGAATTAATTACAGTGCATATACAGGGTGACAATTATTGAGCTATATGAAAGAAAAAAACCTTGATAACTTTTGAACCGTTGTCGAGATTCAGTTGGCGGTTGAATGCAGGGCATGTTGGAATTTTTTGGAGCATGCGCACTCTTATTGTTGTTGTTCATTACTTTCTCTTATACGAAGTATACAGAGAGAAAGTATTGTAATCGTCAAAAAATTCGAACTCGAGATTTTGACGAATCTCCACGTTTCAGACCTCCCTGAGTCCGAAAAACACAATTTGGGAATTATGTCTGTCTGTGAACACGATAACTCGAAAACTATGAGAGCTACGGGGATGAAATTTGTTATGTGGTCTTTAAACATAATTTGCAGGTTTCTATCAAATTTTGTACAAAATCCGTCAACGGTAAGTCTGTCTGTCTGTATGTCCGAAGTCATGCGAACACCACAACTGTAAAACTTGAATAGCTAGATGGATAAAATTTGGTACACAGTTTTATCGTCATGAATGTAGGTCCGTATAAAATTTTGGGCCAAATCCGTCAAAGGGTTGACTGCCTGTCGGTCTGTAATTTACTATTGTAACCAATCCGTTATATTCACGCGCATGCGTACTTGAAGCAGTCTTCTGTGCTCGCGAAAAGAGCTAATTACGTTAGTTTGTCCTTGAGACGGCAAGAGTGAAACCTAGCAGTGTGCGATAGATGCGTTTTAATCGGTACGCATCTCTTTGAATTCTTTACCTAGATATTTTTCAATCACTGAAATGAAAAACCTTCTGATAGTCATTGTATTCTGGATAACAGTAGGTTCGAATTTTTTTAGCCACGCGGGGGAAGGAGAAACGGCACCTTTTGGTTGAAGTATACGCGAAAGTCTAGGGGAGAACACTCCCACTGGTTTTTCGTTGAAAATTAAGGCTATTCTAGCCTTTTTGGTTGCTTCAGGCAGATTTTAAATTTTTGTGTGATATTCGAGTTTTGAATTTTTGGTAACCGGGCAATAGCTCAGAACCCCGTTCTGGAGCGTACGCCGGAGAGCACACCTTCATCCTTCCTTCGAAATACATCGTTCCTGAGCGTATATCGATCGTCAAGGCCTACTATTCGAGCAACAACATCCCGATTGCGGCTCAAAGGAGATTTGCGACCGAGTACAAGCCGAAGACGACCGGTCCAAGTGTTAAAACAATCAAAAACGGGATTGAAAAGTTCGAGAGAACTGGTAATGTCCCTGTCTCGACGCTTCGGCGATTTTTGCAGAATTTTGCTCTTCGTCTGCGCCACGTCATAGCCATTGATGGCAAGCATATAGAACATGCCTTAAACTAATTCCGAATATCCGTAGTTACTTTTAAAATCTGAATAAAATTTTTGAACTCAGTAGTTTTTGAAAATTTTATTTTTTATTTCATATAGCTCAATAATTGTCACCCTGTATACAGTGGAATCTCCCTATAACGAAATCGCTTGGTTCCAGTTAATTCGCTATAGAGAAATTCGCTATAGAGAAAATTTCGTTATACGGAGATTTGAGATTTTTGCAGTTATTTAAATAAATGTTACAAACCTTTTAGTATGTGCGATAAGTTCAAAAATATTTAATTATGACTTTCAATTAAAAATGAAGTAATATTTATTATAAATTTGTTAAAATTATACTAATTTTTATTGTATAAATAAAATGCTCAAAAGTGAAGACAATTCACCAATTTAGAGAATAATATGTACTAGTACGGATAAACATAAAATGCGTATTATCACATCCATTTGTTGCTTCCACCCCCGCTCCACCCCGATTCTTGGAATCTTGACCCTTAGAAATGTTGCTCCCTCTGTAGAAACCCAGGTCCCCACAACTGCATTACCCTTCACATAGCATTCTATTATTATGTGTTATCGCTGGAATGAACAATGCGAGTGGCTCCAGAAACAGGCACGTGTGAGCGATTTGTTTGCACAGAAATTAGCAACTTTCTTCAAAAATGACAAAAATCGAAAAGATAAAGGTCTGAAAAAATTCGTTATAGGGAGACAACCACTTCGTTATATGGAGAATATTTTGAATGTTATTTAACATTCCTATGAAAAATTTCGTTATAGGGAGAAATTCGCTGTAGGGAGACTTCGTTGTAGGGAGATTCTACTGTATTTTTAATGTACACAATGCAAACTAGTGCCGATGCTCTTCTTAGTTATAAAATTATTTTCCTACATGTCTGATTTTGCCACCCCTTTCGAAGTGCCGCCCCCTGTAGCTACGCCACTGATTATATTCAGATTTAACTAAAATATTCTGATCTGCATACTAGGATTATGCGTTTAGTTGATAATAATCTAGTTAATTTACCCCGAGTCACAGTCACGCAACAAATGTAATTGCGCATGCCATCTGATATCTGATTGCGCGTTGTTTCGCTCTATCCGGTAACTTCACGTCTTTCTATTTTTTTGGATGATGCCTCATGGATTCCGAAATTAAATCGACGCGGTGCTTTTCTTAATGTCATGTGAACGTGAATTGGCTCCATTCGAAAAATACTAACAATATTTATGCCTAACCCATTTAAGGTATCCGACTGGTTTAAAATCTTCGTTTTTGATGAAATTATCAAAAATATTTTTATGACTTAATTTTGTAGCCTGTTTAATGATTTTTCTAAAACTGTCTCACTTTTTACTCTACGTGAATTACAAATGGAGTTACAGCTGTTTTATTATCGAACTGTAAGCATTATTTTATGTTGCGTGAAAACTTTAAATGTGTTTTCTGATAAATGATATTTTTGAGGAAAACTGTCGACCGTAACAATGATTTCTCAAAAAGTTATTCAAGTATTGATACGAAATTTTCTGAGAATGTTTTCTGTAATATTCTTGATGGTTTCCTCTAAAAACTAAGGTCAATTTTAAAATCAAGTATTATTTTTAAGCGCTTAAATATAAACGAAAAGCATTTTTTTATGAAAAATTACCAGTTTTGTAACTACGTTTAGCTATATCTCAAAACTATTTTGAAGTACAAGAAATATTTTAGAGAATAACACAGATAACTGTCATAAAAATGTATTCCTACAAGGATTTATGTATATTTAGAATATGATTTTCTCTATGGCTGTTAGAGTAGGGCAAATATTTTAGTCATTTTTTTTTCAAATTTCTCAGTTTTTTTTAAAAAAATATTATAAGGAAAGCCTAATTTTACAATATTTTCATAGTTTTAAAACATATGCAGTTGAAAAATAACATTAAAATATATATATAAGTTATTTTTCAAAAAAATGTCTCCAAACACAGTCGGATACCATAAATGCGCGATTGAAGTGGAATTTTTACATTAATTATCAGATAGGGGTGGGGCCAGTAGGGAGAACGGAGGGGCCAGGGCCGCATGTAGGGGTTGCTGTGCCCCAACCCCCGTCGAGTAAAATTTTGCAACGGGGTATTCAACTACTAGAAAAATTAAGATCTAGCGAAAATTTGAGACCAATTTCATTATTCCTCTCTCCCGTCCGCATATAGGCATACTACACTCGAGCAGAGCACCATTGTAACTTTGGAGGGCTCTGATTGGACAAGCGAATCTGACGTAACTATGCTTTGCTTGTTTGTCTACCTCTGACTACACTGTGACTCATTCTTTCAACTGGCGATAGCGAAATGCTCTTTGTGTAATACGCCATGACTATTCAGAATTCCAATCTTCTCCCCTTCCTTTTTAACGAAGTTGTTAAAATCGTTGAAGATGAAACCATTAGAAGAAGCAACCTGAAAAGTGTTTCTGATGTGTATTCATGGATGGAAGAACATCGGACACGAAATGGAATCTTCGAACTTCTAGACCATCTGGAACAAGGCTTGTGTGCTGGTGAATAGCAATAATTATTTTAAATAATTATCTTTTAGATGATGTATGTTGTAATTTGTAATCCACTATCAGGCATTATTTCAATACTGATCTTTGTTATGATTTAAGTTAACTATTAAAATATGAATTTTTATGTTTCAGATCTGAATGAAGCAAATCTAACGACATTAAATCGAAAAGAAGAAAGATTCCCCTTTTGAAAACAAATTCAGGTAATATCTTGGAGTAAAAATTAGTATATTTAGAGTTTTAAGAACTATAAACAAGATACGCGTATCTCACTGTTGATGCGATGTGCAGAAGAGTGACGTCATATTCGGTTGTCCAATCAGAGCTCTCCAAAGTTACAATGGTGCTCTGCTCGAGTACAGAATGCCTATATGCCTCCC
>BGPR01022470.1:0-19875 GCA_013235015.1 Araneus ventricosus | reverse complement strand
CAAATTCGATACGTTATAAAATTATTGCAATGAGCTGTCAGAAAATCCTTTTTTCTAATTGTTAAAGGGACATACGACTCTTAAACCTCGAAAAAATTTGGTAAAACGGTCAAATTTGATACATTATATCTCTGAAACAACGCAATTCACAAACTCGCATTTTTTTATAAAAAAATATCTGTTCTTTCTCTTATTGTACACACATTGGCAAACCTTTATATTGGTATGTATTTATTTGAGAGAGTAATAAATGTGGATATTATTTTTGGAGAAAAAATGAGATAATCACCTTGCGCGCATGATTAAGGACAAAATATTGGTCTAAACACAATATTTTGGATATCTAAATAATCCAAGCAGTTTGTTTAAAAAACTGAACCACAATTTATTAACACTTAAATTTAATTTCTATTTTATATACGAATTTAAAATAAAATGTTAAAAATAGTTAAAATTTCAACTTTTCTTACCACAAAACAATTCTATGGTGGAAATATGCACAAAAATTGTGGTTCAATTTGTAGAACATAGCGCAATACATATTTGGTAAAAATATTATGTAAAAAAATTCAATAGTTCTTGAGATTTTGTGCGCGCAATGTCAAAAAAACACATTTTGAGATATAGCGCTTTAAAGATATGGTCATTTTCAATGTTTACGTTGAACAGCTGATACATTTTCCTTCACAACTTTCGTAATTATGGGAATTTTTTTACCGCGGATTGTTTTAAATTGTTCAGAAAAGTCTGGGTAATAATATATATATTTTTTCATGAAATCGAAACTTTTCGAGGTTTAACAGTCGCATGTCCCCGGGTAATCAGGGGTGTAGTGAAGCCGGAATGCAGTTCCGGCACTGACTTTTTTTTCTACGAGAAGTAGATAAGAAAAAAAATTCTACTTTTTTTTTCTACTAGAAGTAGATAAGAAAAAAATTGCGAAATAAGATCCTGAAAACAGTTCGATTTTTGTCACACAGGTTAGAGCGTTCTGTCTCTGTTTTTAGATCGTCCCAGCAGTGCTTATTTTGCGACTACACCACTAATTCTCTTCTTATATTCTAACATCTTCTAGTTCTGCAAAAAACAAATTTTCGGCGTGACTGTTTGTAGCGTATGAAGATCATTCAAGTGGCATTCCAGCCTTATAATTAATACAACCGCACATGCCATCTAACATGCAATTGCAACTTATTCAGCTGTGACTTAACCTATTCACCACCAAAACTTTAAGAGGTGAATTTTTTCTAAGCGAATAATATTAATTATTGATTTGAACCTATATAGCATAAATTTATAATAAAATTGACAAAAATCCTTTAACCTTTTAAATAGTTTTAACTTTTTTCTATCTGAAAGTTTTCAATCGAAAACAAATTTCAACACACAACCACACAACTATGATTGCACCTGAGGAAACTAACTGCTTACTGAAGCACTGCTTCACTTGCTTCGACTGAATGCACCCACTCATTTGTGAACTGGTCAGCTAGTATGAACATTGTTCAACTAGTATAAACAATGTTCATACTAGCGTATGTTAATTCGTATCTGTCGTATGATAATTCAGCGGTATATTTTCGTCCTCAGTTTTCCGTTGCTCAGATTTCTCGAACTTTTTGGTAAAATTCCATAACATAGAAATAATTCGAATAAAAAATGGGATTCCAGTAAGTTTTCCTACCGAATACAACTGTGAAATCGAAATGTTTGAAAGGCCTTCAAGTAGAACATCAGAAGAAGTTAAGGTTTAAAATCTTGAAAATAGAATGATTTTTTTCAGACTTCGCTGTGTAAATGTTTTAACCTAACGTCACAAGTACGTTTAAGTTTCTTCAAGGTAATCCTAAAATAACCGTAACTGCAGTCACAGATATTTCTTTTAGATGGAAAAATGACAAACTGATCACTTTTTTTTCTTTATTCCTTTGGCACAATTTTTAACAACAGAAAAAGAATTAATGTAAAAACAAATGTTCTCCACTACAAAAGAAAACTCTCCGAAACTTTCCGTAAAAAAGGCTGTAGGGGTGAATGCTACCAGAAACTATTTCTTGCAAAAAACATATTTCAGCCGGCACACTCTGATCCTGTATTGATCAACCGGCTGGAAAAGGAAAATCGGAAAATACATCGATGGAAAAAGTATTTGTAAAATAAGAAAGAATAATTTTTTCTTGATACATGACTGGAGTGAAAAAATGGAAACCTATTTAAGCTTGGAATACTATACCTCATAACTTAACTATAGGAAGAACCAAATTTCAATTTACTGCAAGATCATTAATTACGGAGTAAAGAAAAATGACTTGCATCGAATTCATTTCTGGAATAAAAAAATTCTAATAGGAGGAGGAAAAAACTGTTTCGGTTGTGTGTTCCAAAAGTTAGTCCAAGTTTCGTGTTCAGTATAACAGATTCTTTTTCCTTTAACCCATTTAACGCCCAAGTTAATTTAAAGCGTAGATTTCAATAAATTTTATTGAATTATGTTTAAAACACCAAGATTAAGTTAACTGTGAAGTAATATTAAATTCGGAGGAAAAAAATTCTTTTTTGGGGTTTTTTTTTAGAATTTTTTTTAAATGGAAAAAATATTTAAAAAAAACTTTTTTACATAAATATTTAAGATTTTTAAAATATGGTAAAATATCAAAAAATAATAATCACCTTCTATTCCTTGCATTACCTCAAATAAATAAATAGAAGAAAAATCAAAAAATTTGAAAATGGCGACATTTTGACATAAAAATCTCTCTAACCTGTGGTATATACATGTTGAAAACGGTTTTCGAGTTTGGTAAGACTGTGATATATTTCAGCATAGCATGAAGAGCCTTCTTTATCAAAAATAAAATATTTATTGGACGTTCTCCACAGCACAAACATGTAGAACAAACTCATACACTTACATCACAAACGTTACATCACTCACTTACATCGAATCATAATTCTTCATCGTTGCTAGGGAACGTTAGCAAAAAACAATATCGTTGCCAAACTATTTTTATTACCTTTAGAAAAGAATTAATGCCAAACGATATTTTTAATTAATTTCTTTTTCAGCCAAACGATATTTTTAAATTAATTTCTTTTATGACCAAACGATTTTTTTATCTAATTAATTTCTTTCTTTAAATATTTTAATAATTCTACAAATATATATTTTTTATTCGTTACGAATATCACAATACCTATTGACTTAAAAGACAAAGCTAAAAAAGAAACAGATATGACATAAACGTAAGACATTGCAGATATATTCGGTTCTATTTTTTCCCGAAATAACAAGTGGTTCTCTTCCGATCCGTACAATCCATAAGTTCTAAGCAGACAACAAACTTCTCCTACGATCTCTCGCATGTTCCATTCAGAAGTTTGAACCTGAAAACTGCCTTTCTTTTAACGCGCATCTTGTAACAAAAATAAGAAAGAAAGAAAGAAAAGCAGACATGACCTAAACGAAAGACATTGTAGATATATTCGGCTATATTTTTTTCCCGAAGTTGCAAGTGTTTCTCTTCTTTTCCGCATAATCCATGAGTTCTAAACAGACGACAAACTACTTCTACGATCTCTCGCATGTTCCATTTAGAAGTTTGAACCTGAAAACTGCCTTTCTTTTAACGCACATCTTGTAGCAAAAATAAGAAAGAAAAAAGAAAGAAAAGCAGATATGATAAACGTAAGACATTGTAGATATATTGGTTCTATTTTTTCCCGAAGTTACAAGTGTTCCTCTTCTGTTCCGTATAATTCATAGTTCTAAACAGACAAACTTCCTCCTAGATCTCTCGCAGGTTCCATTCAAAGTTTAACCTAAAAAATGTCTTTCTTTAATACGCATCTACAACAAAAATAAGAAAAACGTGTCATGAATCATGAAATGATCTTTCAGAAATATATAAATCCTATGATCAAAAGAACCACAAACCAAATAAAAATAAATTGAAAAGTCTAACGTTAATTTTTTTAGTGCAAGAGCTGTTAAAATATCTACACTGTTTGTTTAAACCTCTTGCTGTTTTTTTTTTTTTTGAGCGACAACCTTGTTTGTGTGAATATGGAAGTAGGAGATTGAAATCATCTCATAATACGCATCAGTAGAATCCATTTCAATGCCCCACCCTTCTTCATGTAGAGTCCATATTTCTTGTAAATGAAGACGTCCTATTTCTTGTAAATGAAGGTGCCCTATTTCATATTGTTACGAAAATCTTTCTGTGGCTGTATGGTGTAAACAGTCCAATACACAGGATAATGGAGAATGAAGGTTTATTCACAAATATGCAGGAAAACACGTAGCACAGGTGTAGGAAACAATAGTTCTTGCACAGATTACCAGTGTAAACAGACAACAATTCGCAGGTAATAACAGTTAGCACTTTGATATTTAGCAACACAAACAGTCAGCAAATAACTAATAACGACAATAACCTCACTTTCAATAGCGCTCAGCTCACCAGCTTCCTAGCTCGCACTGCGGACGAAACTCTAAAGCCGTTCCAATGGGTCAACATTACTCCCTCTGATCCAAACGCAGTCCTTATATACTCTCTCCGACAGGCCGTGACGTCACATGGAGTTTTCTCGTATATTCAAGCGTATTCCCTTTCCTAATAGAGATATCGAGAAAAGGGTCGCATTTTCTGGAATCATCTATTTGTCGCCAAAATGGTCGCAAAGTTCGTCGCCAAGGTCAGGGGTTTCGGAAAGGCCGATGCCCGTCACTCCATACTTACCCCTGTAAAATTCCCTCCTCAACTATAAGACTAGAAGGGCAGGAAAGCGACATTACATCTTTGCAACAATATCCTCTTCAGGTGAATAATTAAATTTAATTCACTAACCCTCAAACAGTATGGCATTATGTTTCTAACTGTAGAAAACATATAAATGAATGCGTTACGAAATGTACTTGTCACAATCATTATCACGCCTTAAGGCTTTTGTTCGTTTGAAATTCAAAATATGAATATATTTCAAATCACCATTTAAGCCCCTTTTCAATTAAGATTTTAATGACATTTTAATTCACAATTTTAATGCTAGGAAAGTTAGTAAGTTTACATTACTATTTATAAACCCATTAGGGATTGTATACGTTAGAATTTGTAACTTCATAAAGGATTATAGTACACTTTATTATTATAAACATTGTTGAAAATTTTGAATCTATTCTTTGAATTTAAATCGAAGTTTCCTTTAAATGTTAACAACGTTTAATGTTTTATTATCTTTTCGTGAACTAAAGTCTTATATACCTAGATCAATTCAGAATGGTTAACCAGCGTTAACTAATTTCTAAATCTCGTCACACATACATAATTGACTTTCGAAGTTTAGTTAAATATATTTAAATTTGGATTTTACTGAAATTTCCAGTGTAACTTAAGGTAATAACAAAAATGGCTTTGCATTCTTCCAATTTAACCTACGATGTCGAATGTTAGCTGAAATATTATTATCATTTTATGTGATATTATTTACGGTAAATATTATTTTCAATTATTAAGTAGTTATATGCAAATAGTCTATTAAATAGTCATTATCGTTTAGAAAATATTGCTTGAATGATAGTTTAAGTTTAAAACATGGAATTAAGAGTTCAATAATTGTCACTGAACACATATTTTTCAATTTGAGAATAGCATCATTTAAAATCAGCAAACTGTTATCATTTAAAAGGAGTATCTTTTCCTTTTAGTACAAGGAAGGAATAAATTTTGACTTTTTGTCATTCCTTTCTACAGAAAATTTTGTTCTTTTTGAGCTAAAAATGGCGTGTGGTTTCTGATGAGTGCGCCATTTTAGTTCCTTTCCATTTTGAATAATTTCTAATTAAGCAATTACTTTTTGCTGCTGCGTTTCTGCGCAAAAACGTTTATTGTTTTCATTATTTTTCATCATTATTATTGTTTACTTTTTGTTTCTTTTAATTTATTTTCCTTTTAATTTAAATTTCTATTATTTGTTTTTGTATTTTATTAGATTCGGCTGCATATGCATCTTTCTATTTAATGCAAAATATTTTTTTATTTTAATTTATTTAAATTTAATTAATTAATTTTGCTAAATTTTATGAATTGTAACTATTATTCCTTTTAGTACAATTATATCAAAACAGATATGTAAAACGTTCCTCTAATTTCCAAAAAGAATTTCAAAAACAAAACAAACTGTCATTTTGACAGGAAGATAAGACTTATCCATAAAAGGTGAAAACCCTTAACCACCAGATAAAATAATTTAGATGTTTACATATCGTAACGAATGACCACACATTTGTCAAAGCGACTGTAATTTTCCACAATTACTATATGCAGTTCTGTTTTCCCTGTCAGATCGGTTTCTTCCTTTCTACTGTGTAGCGTAGCGCCATCTGGAGGCATGACTGATAATTAGTTCCTTTACAGATACAGAATTGAATACCAAAGTAAAGTATAGAAGTTGTCTTCAAAAGAAAAGAGCTACAATTAAATGGAAATATTTTTTATTTCTTTTACCATAATTTAAAAGTTTGTTAGAAGCATTTATATATTGCGCAAAAATGAATATGATTTTCAACGTACGAAAAGGACAACCGAATCATTATTATTTGATTACTGAAAGGAAGCTTCTTTTCATGTCAATCATTTGCCATATTGTACTTGATTTCAATTAAATAATTACCTGTCTTATAAGGACCAGAGTGTTGACATGACTTTTTGCCAATTTAAAAGATATTAGTATATTTTGTTGGATGTATTGATTAAAAGAATCCTAAGAAGCAATTAACGTAACGAAATTCAAAGTACAGTGTGTTTCAAAAATATCTGGCAAAATGTAAAGGCGCATAGAAGGAACCGACATAAGCAGATTTTATAATGCATAGTCCTAATTCATGCTAAGCACATGCCTTGTATGCATGTGAGATTTGTTGACATTATCACACGCATTATAACATCAGCAGCAATCATTTGTTTAAAGTATAAGCAACACATCAATTTGAGGCTAAAGGAAACGTATTGGAGATTGATCCCATAAGTGCTGAAACTTTGTATTTAGGTTACCGTGGCCTTTATTTTAACTAACTATTAAAATTGAGTACTTTGGCATCATTCTTTTCACTGCAACTTTTCTAAGCAACTTTGAGATACGAAACTTTTTTCTCTCACTCAACTTTTGGCAGTACATTTTTATTGTATTACAGAAAACAATTGTTTGAAAACATATGTTAATAATACTATATTAATTTTTAAACTCTTTATGCTGGGTGATCCTAAAATAATAAAATAAATCTGGCGCAAATTCAAAGGCATGATTGAAATAAACAGATTTTGTTATGGAATGTACACTGGTGGTCATAATTATAAAATCAAGAAATTATCATTTTGTTGCAATCGTAATTGGACTCAGTATAATTTTTCTTTAATAAAATAATGATGAATAAGTGTGACTCATAAATAAAATTTTAAAAAATAATGTTTTAGCCGCCATTATCCGGCTAGCTCACAGGAAGTGAAAATGACGGTTAAAATAAGTTGGGCCATAGTTGAATTAAAGTCAATTTATTGTTCACATATCTACTACATAGAATTATTCTGGATTAACTAAGCTTACATTACATTTAAGTTACAATATTCAACTCTCTACGCATATCGAGTTTTGTCCGTCCCTGTGAGAGGGCTAAAAAGGCACCTTCTCGCACGAAGTCTCAAGTCACTCTGTCTCTCGTTCTCCTCCGGAAAGTCAAAGGTCCTTGCAGCGCCATCCACCGACAGAAGGACGAGACAAAATGTCATTGTCACAATGTTAATAAAAAAATGTGCAACTTTAAAATTTCAGTACTACATGAAACTGGGCTAAATTATAATCTCAAAATTATAAAATAAAAAATTAAAAAACTTCCACAATAAATGGGGAGGTATTCTGTTTAGTTAGCTATTGTTACGAAGTGGGAAAATGAAACGGCGAAAAAAAATGACGAATCGGTCCTGACTTTCAGGCTGGGGAGACAGAGGTTTTTTTCCTCCATACAAAATGAAGCGTTTTTGCGAATTCTCTCCAAAATGGAGGGTGTGTTGGGGAGACGACTATTTATTATGTATCTAGAAGTCGTCATCTCTCGTATGAAATAAAAATTGTCAAAATCGGTCCAGTGATTGGGACTGGGGAATTCTGTCAAAATTTTACTCTGTGAGAAAAAAAATCTCTACGGGGAATATGGAAGGGATTCAGGTTCTAAGGGGCAAAACTTTGACAGAGTCCTCTAGCTCCAACCATTGCGCATTTTCTCATTAACATTAATTTTTTTATTTTATTCATGAGTCATACTAAATTTAAATGTATTTTTGTAATTATTCATCATTATTTTATTGAAGCAAAATTAAGCTGAGTTAAATTACGATCAAATGAAAATTTCTTGAGTTTATAATTATGACCACCAGTGTATGTGCGAGATGTCACAGTAAGGTGATAGGGGTCACTTTCGTAAATTATCATTTCCAATATAAATTTTGAGCGCGAATATGAATCCTACTGACATGCGTTTTATGTTTGCGGCAGCCGACTGAACTGTCTGAGGCCGACGCAAATCTCCTGTCCAGAAATGTACGTAAAATGCGTGAGATCTTTACATGTGTCGGCCAAGCCAAATGTCGTCAATGTGAATTTTGTATCACTGTTGGGGGTCACACTTTCGAGAATCTATGATAAAACCAGCGGGAGTGTTCTCCCCTAAACTTTCTAGTATACTTCCCCAAAAAGGTGCCGATTCTCCTTCCCCCGCGTGGCTAAAAAAATTCGAACCTATTGTTGCCCAGAATCCAATGACTATCAGAAGGTTTTTCATTATAGTGATTGAAAAATATCTAGGTAAAGAATCAAATTCAAAGAGCAGCGTACCGAATAAAATACATGTATCACACACTTCCACTCTTACCGGCTGAAGGACAAAGTGGCGTAATTCGCTACTCCGTAATGAAATTCCGTTCCTTTCTCGTGCACAGAAGATTGCTTCCAGTACGCATGCGCGTGGAGATAACAGATTCTCTTCAAAAGTAAATTATACAGACCGACAGACAGTCAACCCTTTGACGGATTTGGCCCAAACTTTTATGCGGACCTACATTCATGATGATAAAACTGTGTACAAAATTTTATTCATTTACCTATTCAAGTTTTTGAGTTATAGTGTTCGCATGACCGCGGACAGAGAGACAGACTTCGCGTGGACGGATTTTGTCCAAAATTTGATAGAAACCTACAAATTATGTGTCAAGTAGTTTTCGAGTTATCGTATTCACAGACACACAGTCAGACATAATTCTAAAATTGTGTTTTTCGGAGTCAGGGAGGTCTAAAACGCGGAGATTCGTCAAAATCTCGAGTTCGAATTTTTTGACGATTGCAATACTTTCTCTTTGCATACTTTGTTTCCGAGAAAGTAAAAAAGGCTGATTCATTAAAGAAACACTTGGAGAAATTTTCCCGTGGAATAATAAGGTTTGTACAAATGATTTTGAATTCAGTCGATGGTTGGTTAATAAACAGTTAAAAATTGGAACAAATTGATCAACAAACACTTTTCGAAAGACCTTTATATTCAGGCAACAAATACTTGCCCAGATATCGAACATCTCACTTAGTAAATGCAAGAAGAAGCGACGTGAATCACATAGATGAAGGCCTTGACTCACTATCATCCTTCTCTTACAGTGATGAAATTTGGATACTAACAAATAGCAGAAGTTCTATCCAACATTTGGCCAATTGGCATAGAGTAGGAGTTAACACAGGAATGAATATTCTTAACAAACTTAAAAGTCTCTCAGTATCTTGCCGGATTCACCTGCAGTGGATTCCTTCTCATGTCAACATCCGAGGTAACACTTGCTAAAACAGGTGCTGATGATGCTTCAGTGCCTTCTGCACCTCTCACCTACTTGGAGCTGTTCTCTAGAGCTAAAGGCAGGAATAGAACTATCTGGCTCATTCCACCGGTGCATCACTGGTATCAGGGTTCTCGATCAGGTGGCTGTCTATCAATTGACTGCAGCAGACGCGACCAAACAACTCCTACTCGCTTCCTTAGTGGACATATCAGAAGTTTGACTTTCTCTGATATCTCTAAGTGTTTGAGATCTGCAGAACAGGCCACACCTGATCATATTCTTGCATGCCTGGGGCTTTCCAAACAAGATCTTGTTTCTATTCCTCTGTTGACTTTGGATTTCTTCAGGGTGCACGGCTCATGGACCTGATATAGCTCTGCTGATCTTCGGGGATCATCAACAACAACAGAAGTGACGTTGTTTATAATATTTGTAGAATTACGTCTCATGAAATCTGTTGGCGTCGCTTCTAGAGAAATGAGCGTATGAAAGTGGGATGCCGAAAGGTTGCCAAGAGCAGCAACGAGCTCGCCAGACGAGCAGATGAGGACGATAATCGAAACGAAATCGAAAGTAAGGAGAATGGAACTCAATACAGCTATGGACGGTTTCTCTGGAAAGAGAATGACAATTCTAAACACACCCTTTTTGTGAGCCACATAGTTGATTTCAGTCTGAACTTTAGAAAATGTTTTTCTGGGCGTTTTATGAAAAATAACTGTCGATGTCATGCAGCGTTAAAAAGTGGAGTGTTTAGAACTGGGCTTACCAAAGACATCAAGCGCAAGAGTTATGCATTATTTTCATTGCATTCAAATAAATGTGGCAGTGGAGAATCCAGGATTCGGGTCGGGGGGGGGGAGGGCTGAGGTCATAAAAATTTTGTATCGTAGAATTTTGTATCGTTTTGTATCGTAGTGAAGAATGTCAAACCTCATGGCTTATATAAACTAAAACACTTTAACTTTGCAGGCTTTCCTCTCCTGACAATAAGAATAATAAAGAACACTACAATACTTTCGATAATTTAATAAAAAATACAATGAAAAAACTGACCAAAAAATGTTTTCGACCGCGCCAACGTTACAAGTACAAGTGGAATGACTAGAAAAGTAGGAAAATTTTCGAGCCTATCAAGTCAGAAAGCAATGTTGTCACGATTTTATTACTATTTTTTAAAATGAAAATTAAAATCAAACAGTTGTTGTGATTTTAAATTAAATCAAGAATTTTGGTTTAACCCTGGGGGGGGTTGCAGCCCCATAGCCCCTCCCCTGGATTCGCCACTGAAACGTGGTAAGAAATTACATGATTTTAAATTTATTTTGGGATCTCCAGAACAAACTAATTGATGATAGTTTAACAATCAAGTCGTGTAACAACCATTTTCTTAGAATGGATTATCTTCATTAACCAATCACTCATTACATATTCTTACATAACTCTCAAATGTGCAAATGTATAAATTCAAGCAAAAAAAGTTATTGAAAATCGTAACCTTAAATTCTTCTTCGATCCCTTAATTGGAAAGAGATATCTTCGTCAGAACAGTTGAGACATATAAAACATCTGAACTAAACCCTATACAAGCATTTAAAGTCATCCGTATATTCTTTAAAATTGGAGATTCGAATTTCATTCCATAACTGCTTTTAGCAAATTGCTAATTCCACATTATTTCAGAATCTTGGTTCCACATCAGTCCAGCCAGACACGGAACGATAAGTCAATAAAGAATGTCTAGCAAAGCTAAACGCAGTTCTTGTTTCGAAAAAACAAGCTATTATCTTTACCAAGCAGGTGATTGGAATACGAATAGTTAGAATTCTTTTTGTTTCCCCGCGTTTCTTTTTGTGTACTTTCCCTCGCATATTATTATTCCCCTTTGTCTTTTCTCCGCGCCATGTCCGCGAGTAGTAACAAAACGCTGATGCAGAGTGCTCGGCGCTTATTCGCCGTTTTCGAAAGGGAAAAAGCAGTAAGTCTCTTCTACATAAAAAGACCATTACGCCAAAATTAACTTCACTGAACTAGAGAAACATTTCAGCGAAAAATTCCCTAGGCGAGGAATAAAAGAGGACGAGCGAAATGCCATTAGATGGCGCTGCCTGCAGTTTTATGCAAAAGAAGGCAGACGGCAGACGATTCAACTCTTCTTGTTTCAACGGATTAAACTTCTTCCGGGAAAACGACTCCGCTTATCTTTTAACAATGTGAGAAGGAAAATTATGTTTAGTGATAAAGCGGAGTTTTTGTTTTCGTTTTTGGCCGATGTTCTCACGAAGCACAGTTGAATTCAAAGCCCTCTTTTTCATTAACAGCTTCCCCGTGAATGAAACGCGAACGATTAAAAAGTTTGTTTTTCCTCCGAAAAAAAGAACAAAGGGATTACATGCCGTTGAATAAAATTAACCGCTCAGAGCGTAAATGGTTTAAATCCAGGAAAATGGTCAAATGGAATCAAATCTTTTGCTTTCGTACAAAACGCGGACTTTTTAATTTCTGGCAGCTATATTTTTACGTGAATCTAACCATATTCAATGATATGTATATTTGATTCCTCTAGTGAATTGGGTAAACTCCTAATTATTATTCTGTTATGTCTTCAAGCGAATGACTTAAACCAGTTTAGTTGTCCTTGATCTATTTTTTTAAACCTAAAATATTCTTAAGACTTCGGGCTTTATTCTCAGACAGCGTAATTTAAAAGGTAAAAAAAAGTGATGGATTGTTCGGATATGCAGAAAAAAGGCAATATGCAAATATTAGAAAGGGCGCTTTTTTTAGTTATCGAATTCGATTCCTTACCTGCCATCACCTATAAATAATTCTTGAAGGAAGTTCTCTGTGAACACATTGTCAAACTGTCAGTTTTCCAATCCTCTTAACGAATAAGCTTGCTGTTCTATATAAATCGAATACAGTAAAACCTGTTTATAACGATATTGTAAGGACTTAGAAAACATAGTGCTATATACAGATTATCGTTATAGACAATTTGAGGATTTGCTTATACAATGTTTATGTGCGTGTGCATGTATTAAATATATTAACATGTTTTATTGCGCTTATTGCTTCATCTTACAAATAATAGCTGACATAAACTTGTATTTTATAAACATATAAAATTTACAATTTTACATACAGATATAAAATCTGAATTTTGAATTTTTTTAAGAACTTCAAAATGAAAATTTTAGTTGAAAACTTTGCCCGCATCGTCATTTACGGTACCTTCGGATTGTTTTCGTTTGTTATCCACTTTACTTTTTTTCCACTGCATCTTCAAGGCCTTTTCTTTTTATTTCAAAATTAGCCATCGTCGACTGAAAAAGTATATATTTTTTGGTCAATGTTTTACGCAGCACTATCTTAGATTCAATGTGTTAACACATCAAAAGCGAATGTTAAGCAACAAGTGGTAAGTCCAATTTTCAAAATGCGAATGAACATTATGTCCACCAGGAGTCAGAGCAAGAAACATCTGTGCTCATTTCAATTACATCCCCCTCCCCGGATCTTCCTTCTACAAAAGGCTGAGGTTTTCTAGCCCCCTCTATTCCCATGTTGTCTGACATTCTTCACCATGTGGTGTCGTTTTCCAAGAAGAAAAATCGGAATTGTACTGTACCAGCTTTCTAAACATGAAAAATTATCGTTATAGGCAGGCGAGTCTAAAAAATGATTATCGTTGCAGACAGGTTAAAAATACATTGAGTAAATAGGATATCCGCCGGGACCAAAAAAAATGTCGTTATAGGGGGGTTTATCGTTATAGACAGGTTCCACTGTATATGGATGGGATATCTTTCAGCTGCTATTCAACTTTTCATTTGCTATTCACTTTACTTTATTCCACGTCATCCCCAATGTCTTTTCTTTCCAAAAAGTAGCCATCGTCGAATGAAAAATCCCACACTTTTCAGTAGCATCAACTAATTTAGTTTTTGGTCGATTTCTGACATTTTTTGTAGCTTTTCTTCAAATGCCAATGAATGAATGAAAAATCCCATACTTTTTAGTAGCATCAATTTATTTGGTTTTTGATCGATTTCTGAAATTTTTTGTAGCTTTTCTTCCAATGCCAATGAATGAATGAAAAATCCCATACTTTTTAGTATGGGATTTTTAGTTTTGATCGATATTTAGTTTTTGATAGATTTCTGAAATTTTTTGTAGCTTTTCCTCAAATGCCAATGAATGAATGAAAAATCCCACACTTTTTAGTAGCGTCAACTTATTTAGTTTTTGATCGATTTCTGAAATTTTTTGTAGCTTTTCTTCAAATGTCAATGTTTCACGTGGTGCCTTCCTAGATTCAAGCTGTTAACACGTCAAAAACGAATCTCAAGGAATAAGTGGTCGGTCTGAAGTGCTAAATGGCAGAAGCATCAAGCAAATGCTCACATTTCAATCCCCCCGGATCTTCCTTATACAATAGGCTGCGTTTTCTTGCCCCTCTCCCTTATTCTACTGTTATCTGACATTCTTTGACTATAGGGTTTCGTTTTCCAAAGAGAAATTCTGGATTGATCCGTACTAGCTTTATAAAGAGGTAAAATTTTCGTTATAGACAGGTGAGTCTTAAAAATGATAAGGGTGGTGCAGAATACATTGAGCAAATAGGAATTCCACCGAGGCTAAAGAAAATATCGTTATAGACAGTATCGTTCTACACAGATTTCGCTATATTTTCTTCCAAATTTTAGTAACCTATTTACAGTCATATATTTTGTATGATCTGTTGTAATACGCATCAAATGCGCTATCACCAATTAACTTCGATATCCATTATGCATCTTGCTGGAGGAAGAAGGACATGATGTCACAGCCAGCGCAATACAACATGCAGTGGGATGTTAGATAACAGGCTCAGTTACGTTTGTTGCGCGATTGTGACGCCATGTGTTTTGTCTCTGTTGGACCTGTTTCAAGCCTTAATGGTTAGATTTGCCCTAAATGTATGTAGGATATTACCCGTAAAGAATAATTTAATCACTGTATAAAGAAGGTTGTAAGAGCTAGATATATTTTTGTCGATAGATGGAGCCAGAGTTCTGCTCTGTACGAACTACGAGCAGCGCCCTCTTTTTCCTAACAAAACCAGACTGCACGCTGAGAGCAGGGCAGCCGAAATTTTAAAACCTCTCTCAATTCCTCTATCATAAATCAGATCAGTCTTGGCGCAGTTAAACCACCTATCTCCAGGTTGTAAGTAACTATGTCCCGTCTAACTTTCCTTATGGCTCTCTAATCTGTAAATCTCTAATACCGTAATATTCTTAACCCTTAACATCTATCCCTCGTCAATGTGGCTCATCAAGTAAACATGACTTCATGTAAATTAGCTATTTTCTCGTTAACTTTCTGTATATATATCTTTCTCCCCTCGAAACTCTCCCTATAGTATTTAAATAAATGTTTTTGTGTTTAACTTGAAGTTTACTCATTTATTTTATGTAATATTTTGTTATAAATTTAATGTAATAAAAACCCTTAAATCCCCTAGACATAAACCCGAACTACTTACCCCTTAAAGGTACCCCTTCGGTGGGCATTTTGTTTATTGAACGGAATCCCACATGTATGCCATTGAGGACGAATGTGCCAGTAGTTGACATAGTAAGATGAATCAGTTCCTCTATTTGCTCTTAAGGTATCCGACTGTGTTCGGAGACATTTTTTGAAAAATAGCTTATATATATTTTTTAATGTTATTTTTCAACTGCATATGTTTTGAAACTATGAAAATATTGTAAAATTAGGCTTTCAAAATAATATTCTTCTAAAAAAACTGAGAAATTTGAAGAAAAATGACTAAAATATTTGCCTTACGCTAATAGCCATAGACAAAATCATATTCTAAATATACATAAATCCTTGTAGGAGTACATTTTTACGACAGTTATCTGTGTTATGCTCTAAAATATTTCTTGTACTTCAAAATAGTTTTGAGATATAGCTGAACATAGTTACTAAACTGATAATTTTTCGTTTATAATTAAGCACTTAAAAATACTTGATTTTAAAATTGACCTTAGTTTTTAGAGGAACTCATCAAGCATATTACAAAAAACAATCTCAGAAAATTTCATATCAATACTTGAATAACTTTTTGAGAAATCATTGTTACGGTCGACAGTTTTCCTCAAAAATATCATTTCTCAGAAAAGGCATTTAAAGTTTTCACGCAACTTAAAATAATGCTTACAGTTCGGTAATAAAACAGCTGTAACTCCATTTGTATTTCACGTAGAGTAAAAAGTGAGACAGTTTTAGAAAGCTGATTAAACAGACTACAAAATTAAATCATAAAAGTTTTTTTCTGATAATTTCATCAGAAACGACGATTTTAAACCATCCGGTACCTTAAGTAATTTTCTTACTGTTCAAAAAGGTGTTTTATTTTTCTTCATAGCCAGATTCCTAAATTTTTATGAAGAAACCAGATTGTAGGGAGATAGGAAAGAGTAATTTGAACTCTACAAAAGACAACTCAGGTTCATAGCAGGGTTGTACTAATTTTAGATTTATTCCAAAAAAATCGATTACTTAGTAATAATTTTTGAAATAATTGATATAATGATATAGTGACGATAAACCGTTGCCTGCGAGTATCGTGTACTCAGGGCCGGATTTGCACTTTTCTACGCCCTAGGCCAAAGCACATAATTCTGTGCCCTCCCCCCCCCCAGTACATTTACCGCAACTATAGAGATGTCACCAGTTTCTTTAACGTGTATGGATATCCTTTAAAACCAGTGTTCTGAATGATCTTTCCAAAATATACTGAAATTTGTAAATGCTTTATTGTAATTTCTTTTACATTTGCGCCCTCCGATTCTTGCACCCTAGGCCATGGCCTAAGTTGTACCTATGGGCATTTTGGCTCTGCGTGTACTACGATGAAGCACGACCCAGCGCCCTACAACTACTTCTTTGTTTCCGATATGTTGCATTTCCTGAATTTCGATGATTCACCGCCGTTCTTATTTACTCGGAATTCCAATCAGTATCGTTCAGTGGCGAATCCAGGGGGGTGGCTATCGGGCTGCCCCCCCCCCCCCGAGCTAGACCAGAATTCTTTATTTTATTTAAAATCACTACAGCTGTTTTTCCTTAATCTCCCTTTAAAAAAGGTTAAAACATTTCTTCCTGGTTTTTGACAGGCTCGAAAGTTTTCCCACTTTTGTAGTCATTCCACTCGTATTTGCAGCGTTGACACGGTCAAAAACATAAATGATAAAATCACATAGCGGTATATCGAGAAGTTTAATCTTATACTAGCTGCTTTGCACAGCACTGCCCCTGCCAGCTCACTGCTTCGAGGCTCTCAACCACTACTTTTTTCAGTCTTAAATACTGCATGAAGGTCTCCATAAAACCATAATAGATTTCATATTTTTCGTAGAAAACGGATTCTTTTAAAATTGTAAAATCTTTCAATAAACAGCATCTAGTTGTGATGTCTGGTATAACTTTTTCACGAATATCTGCATGAAAGTCTTCAGATCCATAAATACAGAATGATATCGCCCTAAATAAACAGTTTCCATCACCTACAATAGGTATTTTACAATATTTTTGACACGCCATTTTGATGGAACTGTTGGGATCTATATATTAAAACTAATATGGTAAAACCTTCGGTCAGTTCGCCAGTCCCAACCACTCGACGGATTTCGATAATTTTTATTTCACATGGAAGCTTATGACGTCTAGATACGT
The DNA here is from genome assembly GCA_013235015.1 of Araneus ventricosus. NCBI lineage: Eukaryota > Metazoa > Arthropoda > Arachnida > Araneae > Araneidae > Araneus > Araneus ventricosus. Next base: position 2,272 of record BGPR01022470.1, on the reverse strand, counting down.
CATCAAGGGTCGTCTGCCCCCACCCCCATTTTCGAAAGAAATCGTAAAAACGTATAGAGTATGTATGATGGAGAAATGTTTTTTCGATTTCGTTCGTTAATGGGGCGGGGTGGAGCAGATGACTCTTGATGACATATCTAGATCTCATAATCTTTCATATGTAATAAAAATTATCGAAATCCGTCAGGTGGTTGGGGCTGGCGAACTTCTGAAGGTTTTACCATATTAGTTTTAATATATAGATCCCAACAGTTTCATCAAAATGGCGTGTCAAAAATATTGTAAAATATCTATTGTAGCTGATGGAAGCTGTTTATTTAGGGCGATATCATTCTGTATTTATGGATCTGAAGACTTTCACGCCGAAATTCGTGAAAAAGTTATACCAGACATCACAACTAGATGCTGTTTATTGAAAGATTTTACAATTTTAAAAGAATCTGTTGTCTACGAAAAATATGAAATCTACTATGGTTTTATGGAGACCTTCATGCAGTATTTAAGACTGAAGTATTTAAGACTGAAAAAATTAGTGTCCTGGAGCCTCGAAGCAGAGTGAAGTGGCAGGGGCAGTGCCACCTCACTGCTTCGAACTAAATCGAAAAAAACATTTCTCCATCATACATACTCTATATGTTTTTTCAATTTCTTTCGAAAATGGGGGTGGAAACAGACGACTCTTGATGACATATCTAGACGTCATAAACTTTCATATGAAATAAAAATGATCGAAATCCGCAGAGTGGTTGCGGCTGGCGAAATGTCTGAAGGTTTTACCATATATAGATACTCTAAAACTCAGCAGATATGTTTGAAAAAAATTTAATCTGAAACACTAATATTCGATACACTGTATAATAAAATTATTTAAAACGAAAGTAGAGTTCCATGAGACTTTTCCAGTGGGCATTAGATTCGTAGAAGCAGGCATGAAACTCTTACCTGTTAAGCTGCCTCAGGGTTGCCATATTGGCTTTTTTAAGGCCAAATCATGGAAATTTGGCCTTTTTTGAAAGCTCTTGGCCTTAGGAATTTTCATTTGGCCTTAAATTCATTTTTGGCTTTATTTTCGTTAATGACTTTTAGAACAATTTTTAATTACTTATTCTATTGTTTTATAATAAATTTTTGATATTACACATTTCAAATGATACATAATGAGCTGTCGAACGAAATAGGGCCTGAATAGAACAAGGATGTTTGAAATTTCTTTTACTTAAATCTTAGTTTGATAATAGAACATTGAACATATACCTATCAAGCCGGATTCGTTTTTATGAAGGATAGCTGTTTTTCTAATAGGAAATGACGTTTTTCAATCAATTTGTCAAATTTGGCCTTATTTTTAAGAAGGTTTGGCCTTATTTTGCTATTTTGATCTACAGAGACGGCAAAAGATTGATTTCGCGAGTGCCGGGAGATGGCGTACCAAGTCCAGCGAAAGGCAGCAATAAAGGCAGCGGAAAGGTATGCGGATGATTTGGAAAATATAATCTTGGGTTTCGTGCTGAGTAATCAGTTGATGTTTGGCGAGTGCGTGATTCTACTTTAGTAGAATAAAATTGAATGAAATTTGCTTTGTGACCAAGCGGATATATTTATTCCTATCTGAGTTGGATAAGAATTCTTTGGAGGAAAATTATTCAAGTTGCAAATATTGTAAAGTAATCCACAATAAAATGCATTTATGTTATTTCTGTAATAGATTTGTGCTAAGCGAACGAAACCGGAACTTTACCTTTTTGTGGATTAATTACCTTCTACTATAAATTCAAGGTTTAGTGTGCAAAAAGTTTATAAACGTTAACCCATGTTCTGGTCCCACTCCCCTCAATAAAAATTCTAAATGCAGTTATGGTTCATCGCCTTCGAGAGAACAATACAATTTATCGTAGACTTTGTTTTACTTGTTTGCATAGTGTATTGAAAGAAACAGAAAAAGTTTCATATTTACTTAGCCAATAACATTACTTAGCCATCTTACGATTCAGGTCCACAATTTTGGTGCTAAGCCATATATAAGATTTCATTCGTCTAGTTCATTGCAATTTTGAATTATCGCCTTCACAATACACACGGATTGAGAGTTAAGCGTATATCACACGGAGTCCTATCGTACGCTGTTTTCGTTAGCACGAGGGCAATGCCACTCACCAAAAAGTTTGTAGCACGTGACGGAAATCGTGGAATGTATTCAACCGGCTTGAAAATGCACATGATGCTGATGGAAAATCGTCAGCAGCGATTATTCAAACCAATCGGGTTGTGACTT
>BGPR01022469.1:0-18347 GCA_013235015.1 Araneus ventricosus | reverse complement strand
AAAAAAAAATGCAACACTTAAGATAAAAAAAAATTGCAACACTTAAGATAAAAATAAATTGCAACACTTTATTACGCTGTTATTATTCGTACTATTCTGCCTTTAAATTGAAGTTGGTCATCAGTGGCGTAGCGACCGGGAGGAAAACGGGGTATAGATACCCCGGGCGCTAGTATTAGGGGGCTCCATGGAGCCAAAACATTACTACGTTTATATGACTTTGTAAAGCAAAATATGATGAGGGAGCGTAAAAATAACACCATCCTCTGGCGCCATTTAAGCTTGTTAAGCCACTAATAACAACTGGGACAAAAAAAAAAAGTCACATTATTTTCCAGAGCCATTTACTCTCGCTACGCCACTGGCCATGGTGACAAAACGTTAATGGGTTCGAGGGGCCGAAAAAATACCATGCCCCAGGAGCCGTTTACACAAGCTGAGTCACTGATGATTGTGGGATGGGGGCGAAAAAATCATATTATGACTCGGGCGCCACTTACCCTCTCTACGCCACTGTTGTACGTAACTAAAAAAGTTATTAATTCCCATTTCAAAAGCTGAATCACTTCTAAAATATGGCATATGTCGCTCGTTTAACATAGACAATGATTAGTATATTTGCAATCCAGATCTGCAAGTAAATAAATAAATCTGTTAACCCTTCAACATGGCTGGAACGTAGAAAGTCGCTCTCTGACGACTATTTTAAAACCGGCTCCGTCGCAGAAAGTCGTTCTTCGATTATTACTCATAAAAACCGGCTCCGGCGTAGAAAGTTGTTCTCTGTTTATTACCCGATAACCGGCTCCGAAACATTTGCGTTCACCATTTAGCTACAGAGAGGCCGTTTTCAAAGCATTTCAGCAGAAATATTTTTGCCGTTCAAAGGGTTAAAGGAATGAAAGAATCCCATAGGAGAATTCTCGCCTCGTCTTTCTCATACACTTGCGCAATAAAGCTCATTTTGTGTTTCGTTTTCTAAGGATGGCGAAGAGAAAACCGCATGTATTTGGAACTTCCTGTTGACCGCCTAAACTTTGATATAGATCACAATTTTGAAGCAGAGATCATATACCAGTATCCGTTCATTTAGCTCCTTGCATTTTTTAGATATCGTGTTCGCAGAAAGACTGACAGACAGAATTACAATAAATGATTGTTTGGACTCTGGGAGATTGCCTAAAATCTAGAAGTCTAATTTTTTGACGATTACGGTACTTTCTTTTTGTATTCTAAAGTAAAAAAGTAAGTAAAAAAAAGAAAAAAAAACCTCTAGTCCGAAACATTGTAGCATGGTAATGGTTTAGGCTCGTCTTAATTTGCCTGTCTTGTCTTCGTCTCGCTTGATTGCATCGGCTGTTGCATTCTGTGCGCGAAGTTCTTACATCACTCAATTTCCAGAAAGAATACCAACCTGAAAAACATTATCACTTCAAAAAGCATTATTTTTTTATCGTCTTCGTTTTTAATACTACTATACTTCATTTATACCATACCATTTCATCTTGTCTCACTTGATTGCATCGGCTGTTGCATTCTGAGCGCGACCTTCTTACATCACTCAATTTCCGGAAAGAATACCAACCTCAAAACATTATCACTTCAAAAAGCATTATTTTTTATCGTCTTCGTTTATACTGGTACTGTACTTCATTTATACCATACCATTTCATCGTAGTACCTAACTCAAGTAAAGAGATTCATAAAATTATATCAAAATAATACAGAACGCGATATGTTTCTATTAAATTCGAAACAGAAATACTCAGGCAAGTTTGGTAAACTAAATATTTTTGAGATGTAAATTTAATAATTTTCTGAATCGTAGGTTGTACTGTGAAATCAGTCTATAATTAAACAGTCTACTGAGAGTTTCAATAACGAATGAATGGTTAAAATCTATTGCATCAGCCGTCGTAAAAAAATTGTTGAAAGATTTATTACGACTAAAGAGAAAGAAAAAAATGGTACTGAAATAAAATTGGTATCGCAAAAAAAACTAATTTTTTAAATTTTAGAGTAATGAAAAAATTGGTTTTGTGCAATAATATGCTCCGAAATTATTAAGGAAAAACATTAAAATTTCGATCAAATTTAAATCAGTTAAAAATGTTATTTAAATTTTGAAAACCCCTTTCTTAAGTGAGCATCTGCAACCCTAGAAGTAACTACGTGCATCGTGTAAAAAGGATTTTACAACAACTGAATTAGCTGATCTTCCACGAACGCTCACGAATTACAAAATGCAAGTCCACAAACGTTGTTTTCGAGAAAACTCCATTTCACTTTTCAATAAGGCAGGAAAAATCCGTAAGACAGTAAAACAGCACCTTAATTTCTGGCAATTTATTGCAACTTTCGGAATTGGAGGGTTTTCTATATGAAGAAAGCGTCAGTTTTGGATTTGGTGTGGGCTTGGCTGATTTTCCTTGCACGTCCACGAAATGCTCGTTGTGTTATAGACAGAAGTTTTTGACATACTTGATGAACTCATCGAAAAACTGCGAAATTTTCATATTCGGCTATATGACATCTCAAAATTATGTTATTTATTCAGGATAGCTCATTAAGTATCTTCAAAATGGTGAATGAAAAAGAGTACTCTATACGTAAGGACAAATTTCTTTTCAGCATAGCATAACAACACCTCTTTTTAAAAGGGGGCCTAAGCGTATGATCAACGGCACCTGACAGTTCCGATGAACTCATCAACCAGCCGAAATACGCGTGGAAAGACTGGAATGCGGAGAGAGGACTCTCGCGTGTTTGTGCCGCTGAAAGTGAGAGACGAGCAGGTAAACAGGGGGAGCGGGTGAACGAAACTTCGTCATTTGCGGGGAGAAAACAGAATCGGATTGCAAACCCGGGCAAAATAAAAGTGCTCGGGTTAATTGTTTCCGGGTGGCAAGGCCGCTCACCTCGCCTCGGTTCCCATGGGGACGGGGATTCAAGGTCAGCACCTGCCCGCCCCCCTACCCTCCTACCCGGATCCGTCCTCTGCGCGGACAGGTGCACACATCTCCATCCTCTGCGATCCGTTCAAAACAATGAATCGGTTCAGATGCTTTCACCGGAGAATATTTACTGCGAGGTCCAGATTTGCTGAAATAATCGTTTCTTTTTAACAAGCTAAATGATTCTTTGATTCACACCATTGTCTAGTTTAGGATTCAAATTTGTAAACAGAGGAATCATTTCTTTTTAACATTGCCATCTATCTCATTCTTTGTCGCCATCGTTTAGTTCAAGATCCATATTTGCAAACATAATCATTTCTTTTTAGTAAATTTTGTGATTCGTTGATTCTCACAACCACTTAGCTTAGAATCCAGATTCCATATTTGCAAACACAATAATTTCTTTTTAGAAAATATTGTGACTCGTTGGCTCTCACTACCATTTAGTTTAGTATGCAGATTTACAAACATAATAATTTACTTTTTACTAGCTATGCGACTCGTTGATTCTTACCACCATTTCACTTACGATCCAGATTTTCAACCTTAATTATTTTACTTTTCACAATCCATGGGACTCTCGATTCTAACCACCAGTTAGTTAAGGATCCAGATTTGCAAACATAATCGTTTCTTTTCTGCAGATTAATTTTGTGGCAATTTTAACGGAAATTTATCGCAAAATTTCGTGGCTCAACTTTTAAACTCGGTTGTTAAAAAATTTCACTCTCCATCCACTCCTCGCGTTGAAGGAAATTAAAATTAATGGGTATTAATATTAATTACGTTATTGTTTACCTGTGTCTGTCAGGCGTATTGCGCCCGAAGAAGGGTTAACTTTTAATAAAAAACATACGTGTAGCCTACAAAGAGAGTTTTGAATTCGTTTGACACTTAAAACATTTCAGAATTACATACTGTAATTAGATACAAAATAGAAATAGCTATTCATGGCTTAACCGAAAAAAACTTTATCAGAAACTTCCCCCTTTAGTCAGATAAACGGGGTTGTATTGTAGTTATTTAGTGAATTTAGACAGATGTTTTCAAATAAACGTTTCACTTTGGCAAGTATAATCCATGCACGAAGTTGTTCCATAGCTTTCCCATTGTTTGAATACTTCTAGTCTTTCCCAAATGTCTTTTTTCTACAACAATGCAGCCCTCCTTTTCTATTTTGAAAATAAACGTTTAGAAAAGTATTAAGAAGTTTCTGCTGATGTCACACTTACTCATTGTCGTAAAACTGATAACATCAGATTTTTAGTGAATAAAAAATAAGCTTTTATTACATCTTTTGGCCATGGAAACAATTCATGTGACGTCAATCGCAACGGCAAACGCAGCTGAATATGTCATCTGTATATGCAGCTAATTATTGCACTGTATGACATTATATCCATGCGCTCGTCATCTAATATCTTGCGCCGTACTTTGACGCTATGTTCAAGATGTTTATATTTTGCGCACACTTTTTGAGAAGAAAAATATGCTATTGCCTATCTGTTGGCTGTTATAATGCAAAAGAGAAAGTCGACACTTTGTAGTTGGAGTTGGATTGGTTTATTCAGACAGGAGTGCAAATCTTTGTAATAGATCATCTTAAATCAATGTTCGCGAAACCATTAGATTCAAAACTTTGAATTTTAGGTACAATGCTCAAAATTCATAATGATGTGTATATGTTTAGAAGCGTAACTAATATCCCAATGACAAGACCTTGTACAGGTTCCATAAGCATTAAGTTAGAGGTTTTCAGGGGTGGTGCCAGAGAGGGGACCGGGGAAAATTTTTATACGGGGTATTCAACTGCAGTTGATAAATAATAATCTGGCAAAAATTTGAGACCAATTTCATCGCACTCGTCGCCCCATACAGCAGGTCGTGGCCCCTTGTCGGGGAAACAGTGTCCCCTGTCGGGCAAACCGGGACCCCCGTCGGGCAAACTCTAGAGCCATTCCTGGAGGTTTGTAATAGTTTTCCAGTCCAGTTAGTCCAGTTTTCAAAATCCACAGCCAGGCGTTTCACAGCTGAAAATCGTAAGAGCATGATCCAGATTTATAGTCATTGCAGATCTTCTACTCTAACATTCAAAGTAGAAAAAGATTTCTTCCTCTTATAAGTTCCACTATTACTTATTGCAATATTTTCGTCAACCCCGAAACCAGTAGATACAGACCATTCTTCCAAACGACCCGATTTTAAAGCCCTGAAGGCAGGGATGGATTTGTATGTGTGAGTGTGTGGAGAAGAGGGGGGGGGGGCCTCCAAAGAGATTGCATTCCTTATCCTCAAAATCGCTTGCAGTAAATCTTCCGACTGAAAATATAAGGGGGAAAAAAGAAAGGAAGAATTAAGTATACCACATCGTAGAGGTTCTGACGCAACCCCAACTATTGCAGACGATACTTTCTTCTCCCCTTCCCCTCCCCCAACCCTTTGAGGATGCAGACGAGGAATTCGAGGATCCGGCTGCTGCCCCCCTCCCGTCATTATCTCCCGGTCGTTAGATGAGAGATCGCCTTCCTACTGGTCACCGGGAGCGGACCACCGCCGGCCCCTGGATTCGCGATCGACGAATGACCGCTTGGAATCCGACAGGACCCCTGACCTCCGCGCCATCGGATATTATTGATAAATTCTGTGGGGTTGATTTATGCCAGAATGTTAAGATTCAGGGTGCCAAGGAAAGTCAAGGCATTTCAGGCGAGAGCGAGATAATCATACGCTTTTTGCTGGCAAGCATGAAGGAACAGCTGCAAATAGCAAAAAAAGTCCAGTGTATAGTTAAGGTTTTGATAGGAATACCAATCAAGCCTTAGAGAATTCAGTGGAGTACTCAAATGAGGGGACGGATAAAAGGCCAGGTGCGTTAGGCGCTCAACAGGAGAGAAAATAAAGATATTTATTATTATTATTTATTTCGCGGTAGATATTTTTTTCAATTCTATAGATATGTTTTCACTCTGAAACTAACATCAGTAAGCACTTCTTTGTTACAGTGGGAAGATTTTCTAAATTTTGGTACACTTTCTATATCAAACGATAATATTTACTTGAATCTCTGTTAAAGTTAAATATTTTCTTGTAAAATATTTAATAATTTTATATTATATCTATTGAATTAATACAATAAAATGTTAAATGTTTAGTTAAATCACTGTATTTAAGAACAAGTCGTCACATTTCTATTTATAAAATTCCGTAAAAAATTTCTCGGCAAATAAACATTTTTTAACTACGAACCTTTGATGTCATTTATTATTCACATATGAAGCGATGTTTATTATTAATATCTATTGTAGGATTTAAAGAAAATCATTAAAAATATATAAAAATATTGAGACAGATTGCAAGGCTCAACACCATGCAAACGCTTTTTTACTATAAAAGAAAAACCGTATATTCTGAAGGCTTAAGAATTTCAAGAAATTAAATTTTAAAACGTAATGATTGATGAGACAAAATGCACACAAGGACGCATGTGTGATACTTTTAGTGCGCAGTTTGTGAAGGGGGAAAGGTACTGTCGGGAATACAGCCCTTCCTTCCCTTCCAGACACGGTAGAAGCGGTGTTTTAAATGTTTTCGTGTTGAACTTTTTTTTTCGCGATCCTGAAATTTGAATATAAATTAAAAAAATAAAGGACAATTATTGACAAATAAAAATTAATTAAAAATATTGCACTATTTAATTTTTTCGTAAATAAATATAAAGCAACATCCTTAAATGTGTGTTCATTTTAACCTTACAGTTTCATGATTTTTTATTGCTGGGCCGCAGTTGGGTTATAAACGGGAGTAATGAATTCAAGAAAAAATAAGGGAAAATATTTATTTTGAATTTTAGTTTTTAAATAATATTATTTAAAAATTAGTAACTTCTTTGTTAAAACTTATCTACATCATGTCAAGAATCTTATTGTGATTTTTTATTGACTAATAATTAAATTATTCGCAATTAATTCGTAAAGGCAAAATTTAAATTAAGCCAAACATCACTTTCTCTCATCTGCTTATGTGGATATTAAAAGAGCATATATTTTGATTATTAAAAATTTCGACTTTGATTCGACACTTTACATATTTTTTTTATTTATTTGCAGGTTGTCTCTCATCCTCAAAAATTGCCGAGGCTGAGATTAAAAATAAATTCTCAATTTCAAAAGCACTTTAGGGAAATATCAAATAAATGTATACATTTGAAATGAATTCTTGATTTCAAAAATAGATAAGGAAAGCATCAAACAAAGGTGCATTTGAAATAAATTCTTAATTTCAAATTCAAAAAAAGAAATCATTTATTATTTATGTATTGTAAAATTCTTTTTCTTTTGGTTATAGCTTTCGAAATAAAAATAATTTATATATTTTATAATATAGTATGATAAGAACAATATAATTTTATATAAAAAATAAATTTACAAATATAAATATGTCACCCTTTCTTGGAAGCACATGAGAAAATCGCGGGGGAAAATACTCCGATTTTTACACACTTTCATTTAATTTGACAACCCATTTAAGTACATCTGAAGGAATAAATGAAAATATACTATCATAGCGCTTATGGGATTTCATCAGAATGTCAACCAGACAGGTTTTTAAAAAAATGAATAAAAAGAATTAGCGATCAATCTTTTCCCCACCATTTCCTGGAAAGAAAGTTGCTTTGTGGAAAATTGTTTTGAAAAAAATTATCTCCAAGAGAAGCATAATACTCATAACATAAGCTTCAAGCACAAAATGTTAAGTAAAAATTAAAAAGGCTTTTACACAGTTTTAATCAAAATACGCTTTTTTTGTGGAAATCCAAAAGTAAGATTATGCTTCTAAAATGAAATCAAATCTGTAGAACAGTGGCGAATCCAGGGGGGCTATCGGGCTACACCCCCCCCATAGCCAAGCCAGAATTCTTGATTTCATTTAACATCATTACAACTGTTTTTTCTTAATTTCCCTCTTTTTAAAAAATAATAAAAACGTTTCAACATTACTTTCTGGCTTGACAGGCTCGAAAATTTTCCTACTTTTGTAGTCATTCCACTTGTACTTGTAGCTTTGACGCTGTCGAAGACATTTTTTGGCTAGTTATTTCATTGTAATTTTTATTAAATTATCGAAAGTATTGTATTGTTTTCTATGATTCTTATTGTCAGGTGAGTCGAGTCTGTAAAGTTAAAGAGTTTTGGTTTACTTTAGTCTTGAGGTTTGACATTCATCACGACGTTACAAAGTTTTTATGACCTCAGCCCCCCCCCCCCCGACCCGAATCCTAGATTCGCCACTGCTGTAGAATGGTTTCGAAGCCGACAATATGCATTTTATATTTGATTAGTACTTCTGGAGAAAACAAATTGCATATGCAAAGCGTTAAATTCGTCAAAATAATATTAATAAAATTTTAATTATAAAATTGTATTGACTAATCTATATTGTACCGATTTAGTGCATCTTCATTATACTAGAATTTGTTTTTTTAATTTGTCCTATTAGATACTATGATTTCAGGACTATTGCATGCATCTGATTGTGTCCATTTTAAAAATATCTAGTTAGCTGCTAAAACTACAAATCACTTGGTTTCTGCTTTTGGAGAAAGAAGCTACTTTTGTCAACATTTGAAACTATATTAATAAGATTCTATTATAACCACTTTGTTTATACTGATTTATTGTATCCTGACTGTGATAGATCACTAAAGAATTTAGTTTTTGAATAAATAATATGGTTTCAGGACCGTGATATCCAACTGATAGAGCTGATTTTAAAATCATGAACCGAGTTGTTTTTCTTTTTTTATCATTTTGATACTGAAAATCTCCTTACTGTTCGTGAACTTGAAAAAGATTAAAACAAAAATGTATTTTGATATTTCTCTGGATGAAAAGAATTGCTTCAATCGTAAAGAACCCAATATTTTCATTTCATTATACAAGATATTAAAAATAAATGCACCATTTACAAATGTCTGTAACTTACTTATAAAAAACAATAAGAAGAAATGAAACGAAAATTGGGCACGGATCTACAATTAATATTAGCAGACCTCATGCCAATTTTTATATATCTAAGTCATAACATTTAGAAGTTATCGTGTTCACAAGTTTTCGATTATACAAACCGACAGACAGTCAATAGTTTGACGGATTTGGTCCAAAATTTGATTCGGACCTACATTCCTGATTATAAAACTGCGTACCAAATTTTATCCACCAAGCAAGTTTTTGAGTTATTGTGTTCACATGAACACGGACAGACTTCCCGTTGACGGATTTTGTCCAAAATTTCATAGAAAACCTACAAATTTTGTTTAAAGATCACAAACCAAATTTCATCCATCTAGCGCTAACCATTTTTGAGTTATCGAGTTCACAGACAACATAATTCCAAAATTGTGTTTCTCGGACTCAGGGAGGTCTAAAACGTGGAGATTCGTCAAAATCTCGAGTTCGAATCTTTTGACGATTACAATATTTTCTCTTTGTATACTTCGTATACGACAGGGATGGCGAACCAATGGCACGCGACACAGTATTTTGGGCACGTCACCGATCACAAAGTTCACTATGAAGCATATTACGAACGAACCATTGAACATCTCTTGATAATGCAATGGCGGTAGTCACAAAAATAGTCAACCTCATTTCGTCGCAGGCTTTAAATAAGCGAAGGTTTGATGCTTTGTTGGATGAAGCCAACTCGGTGTATAATGGCTTACTGATGCATAATGATATTCGCTGGTTGAGCCGCGGGAACGCACTTCAAAGATTTGTTGATTGCTTGGAAGAAATCAGACTGTTTCTGCAAAATGAGGGGGAAATTGAACAATATCCACAGTGGTTGGATGTTATGTGGCTTTCAAAATTCATGATTTTTACAGACATATGCCAACGTGTCAAAGAATTGAACGTGAAGCTTCAAGGCACAAATAAAACAATTATCGTCATGATAGATCTCATTCGCGCTTTTGACGCTAAACTGCATGTTTTCAGGAACGATATTATTACAAGAAACTTCAAGTATTTTCCAAACTTGAAAAAGAATATTAGCGATTTAGATATACACGGGAAACCAGTTGACGAAACAGTCACTGAAGAATTTATTTCTGTAATTGATTCTTCAATCAATGAATTTTCAGCGAGGTTTTCTCAGTTCAAAGAATTATCGGAAACACTCAAGTTTATTATGTACCCTGATGTGACTTCATTTGATAAACTGAACTTGTCCCAATTCGATAGGTTGGAAATTGAAGACTTTGAAATGCAGCTGATTGATTTCCAGTCTAATTCAACATGGATTCAAAAAATTTATTGAAACAAGGTTAGAGTTGGAATTAATTGAAACAGAAAGATTGACAAGCAATATAAGTAAAAATGCCAATAACAAAATTTTGGAAACATGGAATTCGTTACCAGACACATTAAACTGTTTAAAGAAGCTGTCTCGTGCTATTTTAACCATATTTTCATCTACCTATGCCTGCGGGTCATTATTTTCAGAGATCAATAACATTAAAGACTCGCTTAGAAACCGTTTGACAGATGACTCCAGTTGAGCATGCATTCTGAAAACGTAACATCTTACAATCCTAATATAAGTTATTTGTCATCTAATCTGCAACAACAGAAGTCACACTAATGTTACTTTAATTTGAATTACGCGTATAACTGAGACATTGCAAAATGTTTTTTTTTTTGTAGTAAATAAAGAGTTTTGAGTTGATAGTATTTAGTATTATTATTTTCCCAATAATCACGAAGTCAAAATTATTTGACGGCACGTCTATGACCTCATTAAACATTTTTTTAGAAAAAATGGCGCGTTGATACATAAAGGTTCGCCACCCCTGGTATACGAGAAAGTAAACAGTGAACACAATGCAAAAGGAAGCTTTAAACTTTGTTGGCGCAATTATTGCTCTATGCGACCTCCCTTCGTGGGTAACAATTATGTAATAGTGCAATTCACTGTGATAGCACCATGCGTTTGGCGCAGCATAACCAACAATGGTTTTTGCGCCAGTAAACTCCAAATCAAATCAATCAAACCACATACTGTGAACCATATTGGCATCCCTTGATGCTCATTTGATAGACATATGCAAATCTTCTCAAATTACTTCCTGTACCTTCGTTTATTTCGGACGTGTCGTATACTCTGTCTTAACACCTTCCTTGCGTGAAACAGTGAATGAACTGAAGGTATGCATAAAGTACGCTTCATATGGGTGTGAAATGGAGTACCGCAGGGGTGTTCTCCCTGTCACCAAAGGAAGTCGCATGGAACGATTATAACGTCCGCAAACAAAACTTCAAGCTTTCTTTTGTATTAAGTTCAAATTTTTCTTCAGCTTACAAGAAAGTTACAGCCATTTATAAACGGCGTAACTGTTTTGAATCACCCTGCGTTATTTCCTTGTACACTGTAAAAAAAATCCCGTAAAATTTACGGTTTTAAACCGGCAGCTGGGTTGGTTGTGCAAAACCGTAAAAGTTACGAAGTAAATCCGTAGGCACAACGGTTTTTTACCATACAGGAACAAGTTTTTCCCGTAAAAGTTACGAAGTAAATCCGTAGGCACAACAGTTTTTTACCATACAGGAACAAGTTTTTCCCGTAAAAGTTACGAAGTAAATCCGTAGGCACAACGGTTTTTTACCGTATGAAATCAAGTTTTCTAAATTAAGTCATAGAAGTAAGTGACGTCATCGACTGAGTTGAGTTGTTTTTCTCCTTCTGTTCGAGTTGAAATGTGCTGATGTGTATTATCAATTAGGAATATTAATTAATCAAGGCTTAATTATTAATTTCAATTAGTTTAATTAATATAATTCTTAATTGAACTTACTTGGACGATTTCGATGCAAGATGGTGACAAAACTTCGAACTCCTCCGAGCCGGGGATCGAAACCGCGTTCATAGAAATAAAAGGCAGTCGCTCTAACCACTAGACCACCGGAGACTTCATAAAATGAAGTAAAAATAATCTATTTGAGTTTTAAAGTCACTATAGCTCTAGTGGCGCCACCTAGTGGTGTAAAAATCAACTATTGCCAGAACACGTGTTTTAAGGTTAGCTTTCATGAGTGACAAAAGATTACTGCAACATGTGTAAACAATAGCGGAGATGGAACCCTATTAAAAATATGAAATGAATATAATAAAATTACATTTAAGAAAAGGGAAAGTTATCATACGGAAAGCAATACCGTATGACGAAAAACAGAATTTGAACTGACGGTTTTAAACCGTTTATGGCTGGAGCGGAAAACGGTGAAAAACCGTTTTGTCAACAAAACAGCTTTAAACCGTCAAATATACGGAAAAAGTCCGGGAAAAAAACGGATATTTTTTACAGTGTAGGAAAAGGGGATAAATTTATACTGGTACTCAATGCACGTCTGAAAGATCTAAACAAACAGAAAATTGTTAAAGGAAGTTAGCTTTGCAGAAAAATGTCCTTCCTGACCATCTATAAAAACTATGCTTGCATGATTCACACGAAATGTTCTTTTCAGTTGCTTTGGGGAGGTCTGAAGCACGTTCAACCTTGCCACTGTTCTTTACCTTAAATATGAGCACGATTCTCACCCCTATCCCCCTCCACCAACTTCTTCACTTTCTCTTCACTCGGATGTGCTTCCGCGAATAGGTTCACGACGACAGGAATTTCTTAAAAAATTACCCAACCATCACGAAAAGGACATTTTCACACAACACTGGCACCCATAAAAAAAGTGACCTCGAGAGCAATGAGTGACTTAAGGCGTGGTTTGTTAATTGCAGTGGGGGAGTGGAAATCGAGAGCTACTGTGCACCGTGGACAGTTAAGATGTGAAAAAAAAAAAAAAACCAGACATTATGGAATCATAAGAAATACAGATACGGACATATACTCTAATAAATAAAATTAATGAAGCCTAAGGTAAATAGTTAAAAGTTTGCGATAGTTTTGGTGCGCTTAGGCGTTTCAAATCTTATCACCATTTCGTGAACAAACCCGTGATTCATAAGTTAAATGAAATAAGAATTTAAAATGGTTTCTCCAGTATCAGTAGTTGAATGTCAAATTAAAATTTATCGATTTTGCGGAACTTCTAGAAGTGCACCTTGGTCTGTCCGCTTTGAGATAAAAGAAACATTCCTAAATGTCGGTAAAAGCCTACTACTTCTCCTACTCAGAAAATGACTTTTTAGGCTTTAGAATGCTGAATAGTTAAGACATGCGAGATTTTGAGATGTAGAAGATTGGCATGAAGTGAGAAGTTTAAAACATCGTAAATGGCAGTCGGAATCAGCCCTGGCGTTAGTAAATCTATAATAGGTAATATTGATGAATTCTTAGTAAAGAAAGCAACTTTGGCGAAACACTTAACAGTATTGATGGTATTATTTAACCTTTTAAAAAGAAAAGAAGTTAGTATTTATATACTGCTTCAATTTACCTGCTACTTTTTTTCCTAATCATCAGCCAAAAAATTAAAAGTATGCTAATCATAATTCACCTAAGAAAATCCAAAAGTTTAGAAAACAGCACTTGATTTTTTGTCGTCAAAATACAGCTTTATTTGTTCCTTAAAAAATGCAAGCAGCCGTTTTAGCTCTCTGACAGTTTAACCTTTTAAAACGAAAAGAAGTTAGTATTTGTATACTGCTTCAATATACCTGCTACTTTCTTGCCTAATCATCAGCCAAAAAATTAAAAGTATGCTAATCATAATTCACCTAAGATAATCCAAAAGTTTAGAAAACAGCACTTGATTTTTTGTCGTCAAAATACAGCCTTTCCTTAAAAAATGCACATAGCAAACGCAAATAGCTCTCTGACAGTTTAACATTTTAAAAAGAAAAGAAGTTAGTATTTGTATACTACTTCAATCTACCTGCTACTTTTTTTCCTAATCATCAGCCAAAAAATTAAAAGTATCCTAATCATAATTCACCTAAGATAATCCAAAAGTTTAGAAAACAGCACTTGATTTTTTGTCGTCAAAATACAGCTTTATTTGTTCCTTAAAAAATGCAAGCGGCCGTTTTAGCTCTCTGACAGTTTAACATTTTAAAATTTCATCAAAATGATGACATAATTCAAATTATTTACTTTTCACGAAAAAAAGGTAATATTGGCGAAATAGCAATATTGATGAAAGTGATAACGACTTGAAGTATAAAGTTTTCCTCAATTTTTTCTAGCTGCAACAAAATTATGACTTCATACAAAGCATTTATCAGAACCTGAATCACAGCTTTTACTGACATGGTTTGAACTGCAATTAGAAATAAGGAGCCCAGAAAAGAGATTGGGGGATACTGAAGGGGAAAAAAATGAAAAAAATCTTTTTAATTTTTTTTTTTATTTCTATTACGTTTCAGACACGTGCATTCAGAGAAAAGCCACAGAAAAAAAATACATTCAGTCCCTATTTAATTGTAAGGCATGGGCCGAAGGAAAAAATTCCTTAAACAAATTATTAAAGAACAAAATTGAGAAAAGGATGATACCCAAAATTACATCTCCTCACATCATGATTCTAGAACACTTCTTTACTTACAAATCTGCCATTCTTTAAAAATACTTTGACAGTTAAAAAAAGTTAAAAAAAAAGTCCTCAAATGATTTTTACTTGCAGCCCAGCTTCCATAATTGCACGTGTGGTTACGTGCATGCGGAGCCAATTCTTAACTGCCCCCTCCCTTCCCCCCCCCCCCAACTCGATCATGTGATTAATGGAGAAAAATTCCGAATTCTATTTGCAAAGAGACAATAGCGGAATAATAAATGATGAACCCTTTTCGACCTCTATGCTACACTCCGCATAAGGGTGGAACCCAGCAAACGATTTTCCCAAGCCACTGATTATCCTCCATCCTATATCCTGAAACAGCGACCCCCTCCCCCTTCGAAGTTTCCATCTATCTATCATTCAAGCCCGCCAAGCATTGCACTCTAATTTACCGAACATTCACAACACGCGATGGTATGCTGCTACCACCAGATATGTTTGCACCCTCACCCCCACACCGCCCGTTACGCAATACCCGGTTTTGTGGGCGTGGTCAGATGGAAAGATAAAACCCGGTAAGCTCCGACACAATCGCGCCCTCTCACCGAGCGACTCCGCCCACGTAAACTTCCATAGGCGGATGATTCGCCAATAGAGCCCGCCCCGCAGCTCGCAGCTTCTTCCAATCACGTACGGTCTCGGAGTTCAAAGAGCCCGGGCTCACATCCGGGTTCTGATCCCCGGGCAAAGCTATGACGTCAGAATATCTGGGCTCTCAACGGCTTTTGAGATGGCGTTTAAACACAAAGACTCTGGAAACAAAAAGATTCAAGAAAAGTAAAAAAATTAATTGTGAAATGTTTGAATGCAATTATGTATACATTTTAAAAATGTGTTTCTGCCGTGTTATGGTTCATAAACTTCGCTGGTTTTAATTGAAATTTATTGCTATAATATCATTTATGAGGCATCCTGGTCAAAGGTAAATAAACTAATTTGCTACAATAAAGCTACAACTATAGATATTAAAATAGAAAAAGTGCGCGAGGTTATTAAACATTAATTTTAATACATTTTATTTAAAAAATAAAATAGAAATCACGAGGATTCTAAACACTTGTTATTACAGAAAACAACGCAGAAATACTTCAAACTATTGCACATTACCACCCAATAACTTCCGAATATACTGTTCAAAAGTAAAACATCATGTGCAGGTATTCCATAAGGTGCAAGTATATCCTTCGAAAATTCAAAGACACTTACTTCTGCTCAAATTTAACGCATAATGTGCAAGCATTTTGTAAGATGCAGATATTTCATTCTAAAATTCAAAGAAATTTAGTTCTGTATTTAAAAAATATTCGCTAATATAACATTCTATTCAAAAATTGTAAGTAATAAACCTAATCGGATAGAATTTTGATTTCTTTTTTTTTATTACCACGTTTCGATAAAAAGAAAAAATTAATTTTAATCTTTAATCTTCAGTACTTATTTTTTACTGACGAAATAACCATTTTCAATTCAACAATGCATTAATTTTCAAAGGGTTCCATGCTTTTTATTGTGTGATAGGTTTCGAATTCAAAAGAAAATTTCATCATGCTTGAAAACTGTCAAAAATGAATTTATCTATTTTGGAAAGGCCATGTTCATTCATTTACAATCAATTTCCAGTATTAAAAAGTTTTAAAGAAATCAAAAAGGCATTCAGAGAAAAAGTTTCTGAAATGCACGAATGAGCAGGCCTCTTCCAAGATTGATAGAAACATTCATGACAGTGTACAAGCATGATGAAATTTTCTTTTGAGTCCGAAACCTTGTATAGCGCACAATAAAAAGCATGAAACACCTTCAAAATTATTGCATTGAAACCCTGTTCATTCATTTTCATTCAATTTTCATCATTAGAAACTTTTAAAGAAATCAAAAAGATATTCAGAGGAAAAGTTTCTGAAATGCACGAATGAGCAGGCCTCTTCCAAGATTGATACAAACATTCATGACAGTGTACAGGCATGATGAAATTTTCTTTTGAGTCCGAAACCTTGTGTAGCGCACAATAAAAAGCACGAAACACCTTCAAAATTATTGCATTGAAACCCTGTTCATTCATTTTCATTCAATTTTCATCATTAGAAAGTTTTTAAAAGTCAAAAAGACACTCAGAAAAAAGTTTCTGAAATGCTTAAATAACAGGGTCCTTCCGAGAACGATGCACTCATTTGTAACAGTGTTCAAGCACGATAAAATTTTGTTTTGAATTCGAAATCTTGTATATCACACATTAAAAAGCATGGAACACTTTCAAAATTAATGTATTGTAACCCTGTTCATTCATTTTTATTTAATTTTCATCATTAGAAAGTTCTAAAAATCAAAAAGACATTCAGAGAAAAAGATTCGGGGCGGGGTAGGTTGATCGCTTTTTTCTACGGGCAGCCACCTAAACTGCGAAAAGAGATCACACGATCTCAAAAGCGGGGCTGTCCGTAGTGTGAAGAAGAAGGCCTATATACTAAAAATATGTAATTAAGTCTGGGATATTCAAACTTGAATTTGGTGTGAGAATATTTATCCTTAAATTCGTTAAAAAATTAGAACGAAAATTTTCTAGGCAACATTATGTGTAATGCGAGCAATCTTAAGGCCATTTCGTCGAATGTCCACCCCCCCCCACACACACACGCGCGCGCTTCCCATAATGCCCCCAAAGAGGCGTGATTAACGACTATGTCACGTGGTGTTATGTTTCCTCCAGCTTTTGAGGAAGGATGCTTGTTCCAATACTTCAGAAAATCTTCGAGTTTCATGCTCATAGAGTTTGTAAAACTCTGAAATTTTGCTGTAATGGATATTATTTATTAATTATATTGGGATTAATTGTAAATATATATTAACTGTAATAATATTGGGATTTTGTAAAGTACTCTTTGTTGTTAAGTACTGGGATTCTGTAAAGTACTCTTTATGGTTAAGTACTGGGATTCTGTAAAGTACTCTTGGTACTTACGTATTAACACTACCGAGGCTACAGATTTGGCGGTTTTTAAGTGCCGCCAAATTTGGCGGGTTTTGTACTTACGTATTAACACCAATTTGGCGGTTTTTGTACTTACGTATTAACGCCAATTTGGCGGTTTTTAAGTGCCACCAACACCACCGCAGCTACAGATTTGGCGGTTTTTAAGTGCCGCCAATTTGGCAGTTTTTGTACTTACGTATTAACGCCAATTTGGCGATTTTTAAGTGCCGCCAATTTGGCGGTTTTTGTAAACAAGATTGCTCTTTATTGGCGCATTACCGCCAATCTGTAGCCTCGGTGGCGTTAATACGTAAGTACCGTACTCTTTGTTGTTAAGTGCTGGGATTCTGTAAAGTAATGGAATTGTCATTTTATCAAGGGGTATTTTTAACTCATAAATGCCCAAATAGTAATTGGATGCGTAATTATTTTAATATTTGTAAGTTCAATTCAATGCTTATCTCTTTCAAATACCTCAAGCACTTCTCAAACCAGGTCCTAGTAGGAAAAGGTTCATTTACATTTATAGAACAGAACACCACTCCATAACCCTGCATCTGGAATCATTGAGACTCCTGATCAGCTGATTGGTATCAAAGTTTACAAGGAAATCTCACTTGAAATGTTGGTACAAGCAATAAACCATGGACCAAATAGAATTATTAGAATGATGGGACAAAATGTGTGAAATCAACCTTGAAATAATGAGAATAATAAGTTTCCTCGCGAAATACTTGTTGGCTCTTGCAGCGCTTTCACGTGCACTGTCTACTAATTTTTCATCTGAACATATCTCGGACTTAATCATAGTGCCACGTTGTTTTAATACTTATTGCACCTCTCAGTTTTTGTTTG
>BGPR01022468.1:8891-21580 GCA_013235015.1 Araneus ventricosus | reverse complement strand
GGAAAAGTGTGGCTTGGACATTAATGGATTACTTTTAAAAGCTAAGGAACCGAACTTATTCCAGACTAACATGTATCATTTGTGAAAGAAAATTAATTATACCAATTCTGATTTCTGAATTCCAGTTTGATTCTAATTTTTCTTTTCAATTCTATCCATATTTTATCAAATTTTCTGGACTTTCTCTGCCATTCTGATACTGAAAAAAATATTTGAATTGCGATATACAGTTCCGTCCATCTGGAACGAAATCTTAAATGAAAGTTAAAAAGAGGCGAAATGGCTTGCTAGCTATCAGCTGGATGCTTCCAGGCAACTATAAAAATAAAAGAAAATAGTTTAAGATGCCTAAAATATTTCCGATTTTTTTTTAATCTTATCATCATAATCAAAAGAGTATTTTTTTATTTTTTGATAAAAATAACTTTATCAAGCTGTTTCCAGCTTTAACACTTGCAACGTTTAAATCATCGCATTTACAATTTTTTTTTCAAAAGTCGAGAATTTTTCCAAGAACAAATCCAAGAGTGAAACGATGCTCGTACATGGATACAGTCAGCTGGTGGGGATAGATTTATGTCGTCAAGATTCTTGAGTCTGTTTTAAGTTTAAGATAAAAAGAAATTAAACTGAAATTGAAAGAACAACAAAATTAATCTATAGTCGTTGCTGTGAACAAAAAAAAGCAACTTTCACTAGAAATTCGTTCCATTTCTTTATCAGTTTGAAATACGACCAGCATCGTAAATGGAAATTGTTTCCTTAAAGATATACAAATAACATTAAAAGCTATATTATGGACATAAAGAAAGTACTAAACATCCACAAAAAATAAAACCCCAGCATTAAAAATATGCATGAGATATAAAATAGTTTCTTTTGAAGGAATGCTTGTTATCTTCGAATAAATTTCATATTTAGCTTGTAAATCACTAGTAAAATATACCCGAGATGCAAATTTTTCCAGACTCTATTAATTATTCGTTTGTTAAGTTTCAAAGAGAGGGAAATGAAACTATCGACACTGTGATTAGAAATCTCTGGAGTTAGACACCTAAAGCATGTGAACTTCTGAGCTTCCTGAAGGGCTGGTACAACAGCAGTACTTGCCCTTGCGTAGAAGAAAAAAAATCTGCCGGTGCTACATCAACACCGCACGAAAGAATACAACGTTAAGAGTGATAACAATTGGTTAATACAAAAATAAAACACTTGTTTTAGTTTTAGTTATTTAATCATTTCAGTATTTTATGCACTTTCATTTTATTTGACTTATTTAATGCTTGCAAAGATGAATTTGACACACATTCCCTGATGTAATGGAATTTTGAAAAATTTTGTATTTTCAATAACAGTACACTGTTTTAATATTTTCGGAACTTGATAATCTGTAAATCTATTAATTTTATTGAATTTTAATCCCGTACTAGACAACAAATTGTGTGCTAGAGTACCTAGTAGTGAACTTGAGAAAAAATTGCTTGCAAGATTCTTTAATACATATATATATATTTATATATTTCAAATCAAAGAATGAAAAATAGAAAATAATCAAAAAGACAAAACTCTACTATTTTGCACACTAATAAAAGGGTGTTTTCTGAAACACTTAGTTAGAAATTTATTATTACCACATATTTATATTCCCCACACCTTTTATTTCGAGTTATTTTTATTTCTCGTCTTCAAGTTTAATTAAGCCTCTAAGCGGTTACCTATTTTCTTCTACTTGCTTTAAAGTCTTAAGAATTTGTTTCTAAAGTGAATAAATGGATCTTGATTTTGTTTAATCAAGTCTCTGAAATCTTAAGAATATTTTATTCTTGGCTGGTAAAGTCAATTTATCTGCTTTTGAAATGAATAGTAGAGACGGAAAAATACGTGCAACACGCTTAGAGGGTTAATTCTTTCAGCACCCAGTAGGGGAAAATGGGTTAAAACCGGATAGCTAAGGTTGGAAGGCCTGTTCGAGCTAAAATATTCGACATAGAGCTTGTTACATTTTATTAAAATAGTCATAGTTTACAATAATATATATTAAGTACAATATATCTTTTCAGAAATGTCACAGTTTCATTACTCTTTTTATCAATGATATTTTTTATTAAAAAAAAGTCAAACTCTTAAACTTAACCCCACTAGTGGGGTAAAACCGGGTACACATGTCACCGTTATGGGAAATTAAGAAAACTCTATTTTCAGTGGAAATTTGCAATCATTTTTACTTTATATGTCAATTTAAGAATATTAGTTACAAAATTCACATGCAAAGAAGTTGTCTTCATCCTCCGCGTCACTGCAGCTGTCGTGGGCACTGAGAAGACAGTTTTTACATTGGATTAACCCTTCTTCTTTATTTAAATGAGAAAATACATCATTAAATCATAAACATTCAACGCCTGATGTGTTTTTATAATCTTCATCGGAGAAATCGTCAATACTGACTGCCCCAGTCTTACGCCGCCTGAAGTTCTCGGTTTTACCCCGAGTGCACAGCTTATGAAAAACGAAATAGAACCGCACAATTATTGCAATAGATCCTTATTGTTTGATAGATTAGATCCTTATTGTTTGATAGATTATAAATACTTATTAAACGTATAATAAGCTAGATATACAGTTTATATAACTGTAATGATTTTTAAGTAAGGATAGTTTAAAATCAAACGAATATTAGAGAATTGACGTCTTAAAAAAGATAAAACATCACAGATGCCGTGAGTTCAACACGCCACTGTGACTGTGGCGTTTCTTGACGAGTAGAGTGTAATTCAGTATATGTTTGCTAGATAGGAAAAATAATAGCGCCGGAATCAAGGATACTCAATTTTAGCCCCTTCTCCTCTACTGTCTTACATGAAATGGATAAATTTTTAATGACAATCTATCTCGAATTTTACGTTTCCTAACTTCGGAGAGGCCGCCGTGACACAGTGGTAAGGTCTGGATCTCGGATCCAGAGGGCTCCAGGTTCTAAATCCGATTCCACCAACGTTTCGCCGAGCATGCGGCCATGCTGTATGTTAAATAAAATAGCCTCTCGGTGTTGTGTGGAAGCTTGGAGAGGCAAAAAGCCTGCTCAAATGTCGTTCTCGTCCTCTGACCGAGCCTCAAAATGACGAGATCCGCCTCAAAATAATCCCAGAGTTCCTTCGAAACGGAACAGAAATATAATTAAGGGGAATACAACTATTAAACCTCGGAGATTTTATGAAAAAAATACGTATATTTCCTTTGTCCCTTCTGAACAATTTAAAATAACCCGCGTTACAAAATTCCTATAGTTATGAAGGTAAATGTATCAGCTGTTCAAGGTACACATTGAATATGGTCATATCTTTGAAGCGCTATATCTCAAAATGTGATTCTTGGATATTGCTCGCAAGATATCTGAAGAACTATTGAATATATTTACGTAGGATTTATACAGAATATGTATTTTGCTATGTTCTTCAAATTGAACCACAGTTTTGTACATATTTTCTCTAAAGCAGTTTTCTAGGGGATTAGAAATGTTGAAACAATTAAAAAGACGAGTTGTTGTTAACAATTTTTAACATTTTTATTTTAAATTGGTATATAAAATAGAAATTAAATTTAAATGTTAATAAATTGAGGTTCAGCTTCTTAAACAGACTGTTTGGATTACTCAGATGCCCAAAATATTGTGTTTAGACCAATATTTTATCAGTAATCATGCGCGCAAGGTGACTATCTAATTTTTTCTAAAAAAATTATGCCCCTATTTATCACTCTCTCAAATAAATGCATATGACTATGAAGATTTGAAAATGTGTGTACAGTAAGAGAAAGAACAGATATTTTTCTAGCTAAAAAATGGTTAGTTTTTGAAATGTTTTGTTTTAGGGATATAATGTATCGAATTTCACAGTTTTTCCCTATTCTTCGGAGATTTAAAGAGCGTTTGTCCCCTTACTCTAAGCCTTGCAAGTTCGGCAAGCTCGACTTTAACTAAGTTACTAATCGTTGCAGCATTTAGTACCGTTTAATTTGAAATGAATAAAATTTAATGGCAACCTATCTAGTTTTCTACATTTCCTAACTGCTGAATTTTAGTTTCCTTTTAGTTCATCCGATTTATTTTCATTTCCTTTATTTTTAAAATTCTACAAATAATTTTCGCAATCATCATCATTTATTAAAGTTCATTCGAAGTGTATAGATAAAATACTCCAACGTTCGTTTCTCGGTATTTGAATCAAAAGTAC
Source organism: Araneus ventricosus (assembly GCA_013235015.1). Classification (NCBI taxonomy): domain Eukaryota; kingdom Metazoa; phylum Arthropoda; class Arachnida; order Araneae; family Araneidae; genus Araneus; species Araneus ventricosus. Next base: position 17,351 of record BGPR01022468.1, on the reverse strand, counting down.
ACTTTCCAGGACTTCAAAGGAAAGGAAGAGAGTTGTTCCTTCACTCAAAGACCTCTCTTACACACTAAAGTTAAAAAGAAAGTTGAGGTTATAGTGCATCTTAAACTATCATCGTCGCTTCACATGGACATATGGAATACTGAAGATAATCTTCTTGAATTCTCTGGTCGGTCTGCTAGGAGTCGAAGTTTCGAATAAGAGGCAAAAGTCATACACGCTCGAGATCTTCTGTCTTTGCCTATCATTTGCAAGTCGAAGTAATTCCTTCAAAAGGAGTGACGAGCGAGGGTTGGAGGAATATAAATGATTCAGTTTAGATTCCAGGTTAATAAATATTCATTTCCTCAAAATATTTTGTAAACAGCCTCTAATTCCAAAATTGTTTATTCCTTTTTTTGCGAGTTTAACCTTCCGATTAGTGCATAAAAGAGGATTCTGCTTGACCGTTGGTATCAGGGGAATTTAGACAAGGAATGGAAACGTCCATTCCATCCTACAGGGTGAGCCATCGTAAAGAACGTAGTGAGTGCCTCGGGTATTCAATCAATCACAGCTGGTTTCAAGAAGATTTTTCTAAAGTATCCAAAAGTTGTGGTTTTAGACTTGATTTAAGCACTTTTTTTTAAAGTGAAAAAAAGTGGCCGAGGTGCAGAATCTTCCCCTATCCATTTCCAATGATGTTGAATTTTCTGTTGAGGTTGTTGGCTGATATCGTTGATTTACCACGCAGAAACATATTTGTCTGATAATAAAGTTAACCCATTTTTCCTTTCGGTCATAGGCAATCCCAATTCAACATCCAACCAACTTTTCTATTTTTACAATGACGAATATTTTTAATGAAACTTTTGGTGTGATATCAGGAGCTTTCCAGGAGATTAGAGAAGCAGTTGACAAAAAGATTTATTTTCAGGGACATTCTTACTAAATCATTTTTTTAATTTCTCAGAATACACATCCTTTAATTTGTGATTTTTTGATTGTTGAAACTTTAATTGAAGTCGGCCTTGCGTCGGCCGATATAAGAGTCGTGTCGCAGTTTTTCCATACAATTTCAAGGTCTATATCATTATGGACGAATTTAAAAGGAATTATTGATATTTTAGTATCGCATAGAAAAAGTAATAAAAATTATTCCGGTGTTGGATGAAATAACTGGATAAACATTGCATTGCGGAAAAAACGGCTTTCAAATAAATGTTAAAGTAAAACCGCTAACAGTATTTACGTAAGATCTCTCGTTGGAAACTACCAGACAGTAAAATCGATTGTTCTCCCTAAAGGCAAAAAGTTAAAAATTTGGTATTTGGAGTAATACATAACGACTCCTTTCTCTCTTCCACACAAAATGATTCTAGCCGAAAAAATGTGAATTCAGTTTTGATTCTAAGGAAATACTGAATTTAAAGCTATTTACTTTGAAGAGATGTCAGAAAGTGACTTGAATATTTATCTTATGTAAATTTGTTTCTTTCTGTTTAAAATATATTGCATTTTGTATAAAAGGTTCATTATATAAAATAAAGTCGATAACAGTGAAGTAATGATAGTCATTTAACATATTAACCCTACGTTAGTCGCAGCGGCTATTAGTGTCAACATCAGTTTTCAAAACGCCGCGTTTTAAATCCCATTCATTGTTTAGAGATCAAGCTTTCGGTATCTGCCTTTGAAATACTCAGGAACTCCTAAACATGTAACAGGAATTCGCAGTTGATCGCCCTTCTTCTTTCGCTGATTCTATAGTAAACAAAAATACAAGGTTCACCCCACGCGCCTATACATGCAACAAGAATTCGCAGTTGATCGTTCTTCTTTCGTCGATTCTATAATAAACAGAAATACACATGGGGGACAGGTGTACCCCGCGCGCCTAAACATGTAACAGGAATTCACAATTGATCGTTCTTCTTCTTTCGCTGATTCTATAATAAACAAAAATAGACATGGGGGACAGGTGTACTCCTCGCGCTTAAACATGTAACAGGAATTCGCAGTTGATCGTTCTTCTTCTTTCGCTGATTCTATAGTACCGTCTACATTTTTAACGACTTATTATGCTTCCCGTGTGAAATTATGGTATTTTGCATCGTTTAATTTTTAATTTTTTAATGATATATTAAATTTCATTGAATTTCATTCTAAAAAAGTAGGATAACTAGTTTAACAGCGGATAACTGGTTTTATAGCTTCGAATTTGTCAAAACGCTTTTAATAGAGATCTAAACTAATTTATGCCTATGCAATTAATACGTGTATAATTCATTAATATAAGTATATATGCATAATGCATTTAATATATGCATATTAAAATATTCATACAAGTAAATCTCTAATGTGAATGTTTTAAGTTGTATAAAAATTTCGGAACGGGATAAACGGGAATTGTTAAAAGATTTTTTTCCATATAAGAGGCGAGAAGTAAAGTCTTGAATATTTGGCCATGCTTGTGTCATAATTATTTGCAATGGACTTTTCTGTTTCTATTGACGACATGTCATAATAAAAAATATCTGAAATGGTGAAATTTATTGCATGACAAATGTAGTTCGAATTCCAATTCAGATATGGCGGGAAAATTATGTCTCAAAATATACTTGTCATTAGATTATGGTTCTTTCTTCGAATCTTTGAAATAACTCTACTATTAACGCTTTTGTAATTTTCAAACGCAATACTATCAATAAGGATATTAAACGACTTGTGCCATAAAAAATTTCAATTTCATATTGATTAAATTTCATGTTTTGTGCAGAGATGCCCAATGCCCGCCTTCCGATGGAATTAAAAAAAGCAGGAAATCTTATGTTAGGAATCAACGGTACAGGACCAAACAACAACAGTGCCAATGAGTAATAAAGGTAGATGCAGATGTTGTCGAAGATAAGGGACAAAACCAACCATAATTAAGTCTGTAATCAGCACTTGAAATGGGAACATTGTTTTCACCTATACAAATTATAATAGAAATTAGAAGTCATATCACCTCATTTTTCCAGAATCATTTAACTCGAGGATAAGAAAGAATTAGGCAATACCGCACAGCTTTTCGGAACTCACAGCAGCCCCTCATATTGATATGATACTGTTCAGAGCTGCAAAAAATCCCATTATTCCAATAGGGGATAATTTTAAAATATGGTGGCTCATGGGAAGATTTTGATATAATGAAATGTTTCTTTCTAGAGTATCCAAAACATGCTCTATAGACTTTAGGTCCAGTTGTTGCTTCGCAAAACATTCAGCATATACCATCCTACAGAAATCCATCTAGATTCTGAGCACTATATGACTCGCTTCCGTTATGCGTTGCGGGTTCACATACTACTGGTTGGTGCTTGGAAAGGCTTTCTCCACTAGACGTCCGTTTACAGCCTGCCTGGAAATTGCAGTTCTGTGGCCATTTTCAATTTCTTAACCAGGCATTTGTCAATATATACATTAAAATATTCATGACCAATTATCTAAGCATATTTTATTCTCTTGTATACGATGTACTCTAAGAAAAAGTATTGTAATCGTCAAAAAATGTGACCTCGAGATTTTGATGAGTCTCCACTCTTCTGACTCCCCGAGACCAAATAAACATAATTTTGGAACTAATGTACGTCTATATGTCCCTCTCCCTGTCTGTCTGTGAACACGATAACTCAAAACGTTGAGCTAGATGAATACAATTTTGTATGTAGTGGGGATTTCTTCCCGATTTTGGAAAAAAAATCCGTCCATAGGAAGCCTGTCTAATGACAGTGTACATGTGAGCACGTTAACCCTCAAGCTTAAATAGCTGACTGGATAAAACTGGCTGGATAAAACTGGTTGGATAAAACTGGCTGGATAAAACTGGCTGGATAAAACTGGCTGGATAAAACTGGCTGGAATGTACGAGAAAGTCTAGGGAATATCAATCACACTGCTTTGAATTTGGACTGTGTCCTTTACTTAATATAGCTTGGAAAATATAAGTACAAGTGAAATAATATAACACGAGATATTAAAAATTAAACTTTGCATTAAACAGAATGGCACAAAAATGCAGCAACTTCCAATAAAATACAAAAGAAAGATATTTTAATTACACAAAAAAGAAATTACAGAAGAACCACAAGAAGTAAACAATAGTAATAACAATATGACTTTAGGGCGCAAAGCAGCAGCAGCCGGTGATTGCATTAACAATATTGTCTGAATTCAACTAGCCAATGGAAAACAAAATGGATTCCATTTTAGAACTCCGATGGCGAGTGGCACTTTGAAAAAGCTGACCATTCCGTGTTCTCTTTCATTTCTATTTGTTTAATATTAATTTGTTGTAATTTTTATTGAAACATGATTTTTGTTATCTGATTGTATCTTAATTGGTTAGTTGAATTTAGACAATATTGTTAATGCAATCACTGGATGATGCTGCGTTGCTCACTAAAGGTATATCGCTACTACTATTGTTAACTTCTTCTGTAATTTCTTTTTTATATAATTAAAATATCTTGGAAATTATAAATCTGGTAAATAAATTTGAGTTGAAGGAAGAATTTTTGTCCAAGACTCAAAATAATAGAGAACTTACAAAATGAAATTGCTTAATTGCTTATCAAAATTTCAGTGCTACCAAAAGTTGCTGTTAATGTTTTGTTCCTCAATTGTCCTTTTTATTGTGGAGTGAGCTTCGTAATCATAATCTTCTCTTGTACTGGAAAAAAATTAACAAAAAAATAAAAAATGACAAGAATAAATAAACAAAGTTTGTTAAAAAAAAAAACCTCGATTTGATCTAGCAAGTAGAAAGCGAATTAAATAAAAAATATCAGAAACCTCGAAATAAAGTTATCCCTGAGGCTTGATATTTTTGAGGTTCTTCCTCTTCTCGATTGAGTTCGTGTTAAATCCAGCGAGACATTGAGTTTTACGGTAAAATTTTTTCAATTCTGTAAGAATGAAGAATCAATGTCAGGGACCGAAGTTTTTCTTCAACCAAAAGTGTCTTTCAGTCTAATTTTTGTATCAATGGTTTGAACCGAAAACTATGAAGTTAAAAATTAAGGAATGTCAATTAGGCAATGCCAAAAATTTGAAGAAGAAACGGCATTACATATATTATGCATAAACTGTCTCTATTGCATTGACATTTAATTTTTTCCTTGTGGGAATAGTTTTTTTTTCGTCTATTAATATCTAAATTGCTACTTCAAAGGATCCTAATGTGAATTTTTATGACTGCAGCTATGATGCACGGAAAATACTGATTAAATTAATAAAACAGTCCCTCTGCATGAAAATTCTAATTATTGATTATTTATTTATATTTTACGATGGTAATAACCATGTTCCTTCGTGAAAACTGTTTCAACATCATGAATAATTCATCTGTGCCATTAATATTATTTTATGAATTCGTTTAATATTTTATTCAAATAATGATTACTTTTTTTCTAAAAATCCTAGCTATATAATTGTATGTGGCTTTCATGCGCTTTTTAATTACTTACGCTAAGTGAATACATCTACAAAAGCAAAACGCTGTCTGATTTGAATACTAAATATTACTAATTAAATAAACTAAATAATTAAAAAATAAAAAGTATACTGAAATTGAATGTCTCAAGTGGGCACTTAAAATGAAATGGTTTTTTTAATTGCTAATTTAAATAATTTTTAAATAAATTTCAAGACGGAATTTGATACGATCAAAATTGTTTTCAAATCAGAGAAAAGTATATTTTCTTAACCTAATGCTTTTACAGATCACTGAATATCTAGGCAAGATTCTTGAACGTTATCGAAAGTTCTTTTAATATTTCTTATAGAACGGCAAGGTAGCCTTTCCATCACAGCTTGGAAACAGATGAATAAATGAAAATAAATTTGGTTTTAAACTCCAAAGAAATTCATTCCTTAAGTGTTAATAGAAATTCAGAAACAAAATCTTCTGATTGAGCCTGTAATTTTTTTTGTACAGAATGTTTAGCGCAAATCTATTCCCAAGAACACATTAAGAAGCACTCCCCACGTGGACCTTTTATATGATACGCCCTAATTACCCTGCGGATCGCTCTATTGATAGGTCTTATAGTATTACAGCATGTTTTAGAGCTGCATCGATTGGCAATGATAAAGTTTGTCGCGGCGGTCTTCTAATATTAACCGGACGCCAAGGGTTTTTCTTTTCTATTCCCATCTAAATGAAAGCTTTTGTTTTAGTTTGGTTTAGTTATATTAATGTCACTTTTTGAAGCAACAAGCGGGCTATTTAGGGACAGAAATCGTCAATTTGAACCTCGGTCAGATGACATCTGAGCAGACATCCCTTCTCCAAACTTCCACACCGCACCAACGGGAGGACTTTATCCGTATGTTTTAGCGTGCAGCAGGACCAATATACGACGGATTTTCAGAGGTGTCGTGTTTCGAACCTGGAACCCTCCGGCCCAAAGCCGAGCCATTACCACTAGGTCACCGCGGCCTCTTTTGTTCTCTGTTCATGTCCCATTGCTTTTCCTAAAAGACGCGCAAAGGATTCCAAAATTACATCGGCGCACTTTATGTGGATAACGGCGGCATGAATGACTTCATTCTGTAGGTATTATTAGTGGGATTGAATGAAGTCGATATCAACGCAATTAAATGCTATTACTTTCATTCAACGTGTTATTTGTAGTATTCTTATGAATCAAATTATTTATTTTTTTGTAGTCTTATGAATGCGTGAATCTTTCTCAAATGCTTTATAATATCGGTACAGACCACAAAAGAAGTAAAACATGTTTATAATAACAATAACTTCCACGCGTATTTATTTAAATTCATTTGTTTTATGTTTGTAAGCATGGAACTTTTAAATCGATTTTCACTCACTAAACTATTCAAGTTATTATATTTCTTGCAGTTTTGTGTTCCCAATGAAAACGTAATAATTTCATGTTTTCGGGATTAATTATTATTGATGTCGACATTTTTGATAAAAATGGATTTCTGTTTTTCAGTTCACTAATAAAATCGTGCTTTAAAAACATTTTATTTTTTATTATTTTATAAAAAACAAATTGGAGCGTCTCTCTAACTAAACAGACACAAATACAGAGTACAACACCATCACAGTCTTTTCTGATTAGAACTTGATTGAAGTTTGGTAATTGAAAACTTTTCATTAAAGTTTCTTATATCTTCCGAATGTGGCAAAATTGCATCGCACTGGGCTTCTCATTAAAACGCAATCGCTTTTTCACCAAGCAAAATCAATTAGATCTGATGCTTTAGACGGTAAGCGTTTTCTAATAGCATCTGATATCGCATTCTCTTCTGAGCATCAAATTTCGCAGCATACGAACATTTTATTACGAAGGAGAGATAAAAGAAATGAGATCTTAAATGATCTTCTTTTCGTTCTTGTTTATCCAAATGAAGAAAAAAATATCATACTTTTAGAAGGTAATTATATGTTCGTTTTCAAATTTTCATTTCTGAAGCTCATATAGTTTGCTCGAGATGTTATTTACCGGGAGCAATGTCGGTTTTCTTTCTATCTTTATCATTCATTGAAATAAACGTTTTGATTTTTTCTTATCGTGTGCATTTTAATTAGCTTTCAAAGGAATTCAACTGAGCACTAAGTTGCTCATTTCATTTCAGTTCATTCCCATTTCAGCATCGATTATTTTTTCCTAAGCATGAGTTTCAGAAAAGTCGGAAAATTTAAATTCATCCATTTTTTTCATAAAAGAATATTATTTTGGTTTCGAATATAAATTTCCAGTTTTAAAAAAATTTATAGATTTTTTCATTGTTTACTTCCATTACCATTTTAATAGAAAAAAATTGTAGAGCAATTTACACATTTTGCTACCTATTAATTTGTTTAAATATATTTGTATAAACACAAGTTCCTATTTAAGGGACCACCTCAAATATGGAGATGAGAACTTGCCATATAAGCGAACAGGGTCTCGCTTGCCGGTGGTTTACATAAATGGTGTGAAGTAGAGTAACCTCCTACCAATGACGGTTATACCTCTGTCTGAGGGGACGTTATATGTGCCGCCGCACTGCCCGATATATTTGTCGTGGCGGCCGGAGCTTTCATGTTTTTCTACATGCCCAGGCTTGGCGGAGTAACTATTTAGTGGTTGTGTATGAACACTCGTAACGAATACTTGTTACATATTCTTTCCGTCATTTAACTGATGTTCAAAACTACAATGTGCGTCTTGAATTGTTCGAAACCGGACTTCATCTACACATTTACTACATGCTACCTACTTATCTACATACTTGCTACATATTCTTTCCGTCATTTGACTAAAGTTTAAAACTACAATGTACGTCTTGAATTGTTCGAAACCGGACTTCATCTACACATTTACTACATGCTACCTACTTATCTACATACTTGCTACATATTCTTTCCGTCATTTGACTGAAGTTTAAAACTACAATGTACGTCTTGAATTGTTCGAAACCGGACTT